>JAKWJD010001759.1:17927394-18042194 GCA_027705065.1 Solanum peruvianum
CAAAAATATTTTGTCAACTTTTTGGCAGAAGAACCATCGACTCCAACCAACAGACTATTTGTCTATGAACGGCCCGTTGGTGGTGGTTCGTTGGTTGAGTTTGAAACCTCCAAATACTGAAGACCTAAATTTCCAATCGACGCCTAAGTAGATGAGCCATCGATTAGTCAACTGCCCATTCACTGGTTCCGTTTGTGGACACTGGCAGGCTGTTTTTTTTGGACGTACTAGTCTTTCGTCCTTCTCTTGGGCCCCTCGTGGTTCTAGGTGGGGCCGTACCTGAACATTAATTCCCTATTCATAGTTTTGTAGGCCTTACAAACATTCCACATCATTTTTAAACAAAAAAAATGTAAAACTCACTCGATCACATGAAGACACACGAGAACTTTCTAAGGCACACCATGCGAACATCATTGACGGTAATGTGCGTTTGACCTGCAAATGTCACCAAACTTCACACACTGCCTAAGAACATCAATGAAAATTATTTTAACACAAAACTATATCACGAAATATTTATTTAGATCTAGTTCACATTAGTTCATTTATTGGAGTTACAACGAGTAGGCTTTGATGATTTAAGAGTGTAGGTTCCCTAGGTCTTTCTAAGATAATTTTGTGAAGTATTTACTGAATGAAATGACTTCTAATTGACTTAATGAACTATTATGACTTTATATAATGTATGTTGACTATAATGTCCTCTATCTAGGTAGGTTTGAGGGTTTCTTAGGTAAGCTTGAAGAGGGTGTATGGGCGTTCTATTCTTATCCTACTTCAGTGAATCTTGGAGTAAACATAGTTTGGGAGTAAATGAAATGAAATATAAAAATTCTTATCTTAGTTAGTCTTATGGATTGTTTAGGTAGGCTTGAAGAAGGTGTATGGGTGGTCTCTTTTTGTCTGACTTAAGTAAGTCTTAGGATAACCATCGGTGGGAGGTGTATACGTTTATATGGGTTAATTTGATGTTGATACTATATTGTGGAATGTGACTTATATGCATATATTTTTACTTGCAAGTAATTTTTATACTTATCTTAAAGTTTTTTCTAGAAAAGAGAATGTTTCATACAAAAAGTATTTTTATTACGATTTTATGCATTATACCATACTTATTACAAGTGTTTGTAGTAATTCAATAATTTTTGTCGGTCTCTGAAGAAATAGGTGGCATTTGAGAGAAGTCTCAAAGTGGAAGTTTGTATTAGTATTCATTCAAGCAAGAGTTCGTATGTCCTCACTAGATCGAGGACATCGTGATTTTAGTTTTCCTTATTGAAAGTATTGTAATAGACTTAGTTATTTCCTTTAGAATTAAGTATGTTCCATTTACAAATATATTCATATATCTAATATGGTGACTTTGAGACTTCGCCTTTCAATATGCTTTTCTATAAAAGAGATATTTTGAAGCACTATTATTTTTTATGGAAATTATTAATTCTGCAACACTTTTCATACGTGTATGTTATGAACGATTTGAAAGGGTTTGTAAAATACCTTCTAAAGGTCAAGTACGCAGTGTTTCGACTCGATAATGCCCTAACTTCAAGGGGGAACTGTAGGGTCATAAAAAACATGGTATCAGAGAATCAGGTTATGAAGTAGTACTAAGAAATCAAAAAGTCACGGCTAGTAGAGACTTTCTATTGGTATGAATCACTACGCATCCATGAGAGAGAGGATATAGGACGATAGAATTTCCCTTCTTCTCTACTCTTGTATAGTTCTGTAGAGTTAAAATTCATAACAATACTTTCTTAATATGTTTTCTTATGTTTGTAAGAGATGAATACGAGAAGGACACCGTCTAGAAGGGTTGAAAAGGAGGTGGTGATTGGGGTAGTTCCTCCCTGAGTTGAGCAAGTAAACAAGTTCATCAAGGCACTGAAGTTCCCCCCAACGTAATCAACTCCCTATTATGGGTGGAGGTACTGAGGTGCCGGTGGTTGCCCCAGTTATTGCTAATGGGGAGATTAGAGAGGCTCCATTAATCTAGCCCAAACTATGACAACGCAAGTGAATAGAGAAATTGGACCTAGGATGAATGCTACAGATAATACTATGACCTAAAGATTGAGAGACTTTGTGAATAAGAATCCTCCTATTTTATTTGATTTTAATGTGGGAGAGGATCCCCAAGATTTCTTGGTTGAGGTGTATAAAATAGTGCAATCTATGGGAGTTACTCTAGGGAGAGAGACGATTTAGGTTCGTATAAATGTATATATGTTGCTGAAGTATGGTTTAAATGGAAGGATAGTAGACTGCTTGAATTCGGTTCTGTAGAGTGGGAAGAGTTAATGGAATCAATACTGAAAAGGTAATTTCCCCTTGAGAAGAAAGAGGTTAAGATTGAGGAACTTACAAACCTTAGGCAAGATGGCATGAGTGTTGAGGAGTATTCCATAATATTTATCCTATTGTATAAGTATGCTCCAGGCTTATGATGTATGCTCAATCTATTAAATAGTCTAAACTTTAGAGAAGAAGTAGAGATTCTAAGAGGGGAAGAACCGAAGAGCACGTTTAACCTAAGTTTAATAAGAGAGATCCAAATAAAGATGGTAATAGTGCTCCAATGGCTAACTATGAGAGACGTGGTGGTTCCCAAGTGGTTAAGCTTACTTATGCTACTTTATGGAAAAAGTACTTTGCGAAGTGTCTAGCCAGTACTAGTGGGTGCTTTAGTTTTGGGAAGGACTATAATAAGGTGATAGATTGTCCTACTACTGCGACTAGAGGAAGAAAGGACAAGAAAGTTCCTCCAAATGTTCATGATGGTGGTGCTACAAAGAGGAACCACTTCTATGCTTTTCGAGCCAAAGGAACAAGATGATGATTATGAAGCCGGTCAGTTATAGTGTCTATATTTAGTTATAGGAGTTCCTTCTAAGTGGGGATGTTTTGTGGGTAGTATAATGGTGATTTGTTATCAAATCTCTTTTATTCAATTCAGGCTTGAAGATAGAATGTTATATTAGCATGTAGCATGTTGTATTATGTTTCGGAGTTTTGTTTAAAATTGAATTTAATTGATTCCTTGCATTATACAACTTAAAAAGATATGATTATGTTTTAAATTGATTTTTTATCCATTATTCTCATATATTGCCATGAATCCATCATAAATTGCTTAAAAATTATATTATTAAAATTTGAGCATATTTCACTGTGAGACTTTTGCAGTTCACTGTAATGATTTTGAAATTTTTACTAAATTGTTCATTTATGTAAAATGGTCATAATATGGTTATAACTGATGTATATGACCATGATAATGAATATAAAATGAGTTTTTCTTATTAGGAATGAAAGATATGTATATTATGGCATGATTAGTGGTAGATTTGATTCTAGGTTCTTATTGTGTTGTATGTCTCTTGATTATGTGAAATTTATGTTTTATCCTTGATTTTTCGTTATATAATGTGTTATGTGGTATGATTATTATCTATTAAGTTGAGGTTCTACTCCTGGAAGTGTACGGAGAGTGGCAAGTGTCATTTGAGGACGAATGTTGTCCAAATGGGGAGTATTGTTACACCCTCAAGATGACATAGGTGAAAATAGAGCCAAACATGTTTTTCATGAGGGTCTAAGATTCTAAAATGTTTTATTGTGTGTTATTTTGGCAGTGTCTAAAGATTTAGGAGAGTTGGCAGTCAACGTCAAGGGATGGACAAGAGGTTCAACGACTAATTCACCTATATGCCTTAATTTTTTTTGTGTTTTTTTATGTGTCATGATATTATGAAGTCCTTATATAGGTAATAATAATATTTATAGTCAGTGTGTTGAGTTTCATGATGTTTGGAGGTCAAAATTCAAAGACGTTTTGAAAATAGTCGAAGTTAAACTAGTGTTTCGTAGTGTGTTTTAGTAATGTTTTGGAGTATTGTTTGATGGTACTATTTAGAATCGATGGTTCCTACTCATCATGACATATAAAGGATCGAAACTTCAGAGAAAGACGCCCGGAGAACAAGCCAAATTGTCCTTGAGGAGGACCCAAATATGTGCTGATGAATGTGTCCAAGGTAGCAAAACTTGCCATGAAAGGAACATGTCCGCGTCACGGACTTGTTTTGCCCAAGGACAAATTCTACCTTCCCGTCGTGGACACATGGAAGAATCAACTAGTTCAATAATTAATTCCAAAAATGATACGGCAACAGCTCCGCCTTGCGGACTTGATTCCCGATGATACTTTTTGAGGTTTAAGTTGAGAATGATTTGGTTAAAAGGTCCTATAAGTTCAGGGATATTTTCGATGTTTTTGGAGCTAGTTTTTTGAGGCTTTTATATCTATTTAAACCCTAATTAACCCTACAAATCATAACAATCAATTCAAAAACAGAACATCTCCGTTGTTTCACTCCAAAAAGCTCCATCGATGAAGTTTTGAAAATCCTACATCAATATTGTGCACTTTTCTTCACAAATAAAGTATGGTTCTTCATACCTGAAATCTCTTCCTTCAAGGAGTCAATTGTAATAAATTTCAAATATGATCCAATCCATGAAATATTCTAAATATAAATCTTGCCAAGGGTTCTTGCATAGAACATTTTAGATCAATGATTTATGATTAATAAGTGTTAATTGAATTATTTTACATCAAAATTTCTATGGATCCATGTAATTCATGAACCCTAGCTTTGACTACTTTTGAGTGACTTTATCATATGTTAATGCTTATTAATTCTTATGTAGTTTTATTAGGGCTATTGAATAATGATAGAATCATGTTACAATTACGCTTCCCTAAATTAATAAATCAATATTAAATTAATTTTTATTCATTTTATATTGTAAATATAGGATTGAATTGGTGATCGTGGCCATGAGTAAGGGCCTTTGAGTATTCTATTAGATTATTTAGCTATGGATTGAATTTGTGATAATAAATTTGTGGTACGCTGCCTAATGTTCTTTATTTTATGTAACGTACGTCCATAATTAAGTTGTGATTCGTATGGTCCACTTATGGTTGCGGTGCTTATGTGTTATACTTGAGATGATGTGGACTCATCGACATTAGTTTATGAATTGTATTTAACATGGTCTTTTGTGCTTATTTTGTGAATGATTATATTATCATGTTAAGACTTATGTATCAGCAATATGAAGGACTAGATGATATATGTGTTTGTGTGAGATTGAACTTTCCCAATTGACTATGTGTGATCATGACGGACTAGGGGGTTGTCTCGAGTTGTGTTACTAGTGTATCATGATAGGTTGACTTTGTTAATCCTATATGATACTTGAACACTATTGAATTTGTGATATAAAGATAAATTTTGAATAAAAGACTAGGACCGGTAGACCATAGATGGTGCCCTTCTATGCATGACTAATGTATGGAACCTTATAGATAGAAAGAAGGTTAAGAATGAGCTATCATTATAGACTATTGAGTGGATGCCGTAGTGGACCCTTTATTGGTAGGTGCATTATGACTCTGTAATGACTAAGAGATGATACCTTTCATATGCCCCTTTTTATTGAACTTACTCTATGAGAACAAAGGCTAGCACTGAGTGTATATGTTATGGCATCTAGAGTGCATAAAAGATCTTGATATTATTTAACCATGTGCCTACAGAAGATGTGTCCTAGTTCTAACCCTGGAAAGTAGAACACCCTCTATCGTTGGTGAAGCATGTAACTTCGCATTTAACAGTTAAGTTGCAAGGAGTAATTGGTAAATCCATTCCACATCTAAATAATTGTTTGGGTTGCTACTTAGGGGTATTTTATTCATTTTAAGTGGGTTTATAATTCGTAACTACCTAGATGAATTCATTCTTCCAATCAAAACCCCAAAATCTCTAGATAATTCTCTAGAACTCCATTAGAGTGAAAACACAGAGAAGAGATTGGATTGGAGATTTTAGTGGTGAATCGTAATCAATTTCGTGATTTAGATTCATTAGAGTATGGTTTGTATCCGTGAAACTCTATTCATCAAGGAGCACAAAATTCAAAGAAATTTCTAAAGTTTTTTATAGATGAACTTGTCCAATTTTATTATCTATCCAGGGGTTCTTGCATTAAAGGTTTTAAATCATTTTATAGTGATTTAATTGTTGCTAATTAGATGATTTAAGCACAGTTTACCTATGAACCCATGTAATTCATGAACCCTATATTCGAAAAACTTTGTTGGTGACTTTATATTGTCTTAATGGTGATTAATTCTAGTGTATTTTTCTATGGGCTATAGAATTATGTAAGAATTGTATTCAATTTACGTGTAGGTTTTCTTAGATTGATAAATATATATTGAATTGACCTAGATTCATCGAGTATTATGTTTTTGTATTGAATTAATGATCATGGCCATGGGTAAGGGCTTTTTGTATTTAATTAGGTCATTTAGCTATGGATTCAAATTGTGATAATTGATTGGTGGTAAGCTGCCCTAATTAAATTTCTTTTATGTAATATAGGTGTTGAATTATGTTATGATTGAAATAGACTTGTCACACCTTCATTTATGAAACTGAATGCAACCAGCGTTGTTAATCTGTCATATGTCGCATACAAGCACCTTCTTAGATTTCAGCACATTGATATAGTTAAATTTGTGGAAAATTTAAAACTTTTAAAACATAATGAAATATACATAGACATCATATATTTTCTGAATAGACTAATATTCTACTATGCTCAAATTATAACAACCATCTACAATTGATGAATCAATTCAATTAAAAGATCAATATAGAATGTAATAGTTTACTAAAACGGCCTTAAAAAACGCTTCGAAATAAAAATTTAAAAAAAAAATGCTAGGGACAAAATCCACTAGATATGTATAAAGTAATAAGCTAGATTGATAAATTTAGCATCCTCAAACATCAAAAGGACCTACCAAAGCCTGGAGATCGACAATTCAAACTGCTTCGATGAGTCTTCAGCCTTCTCTCTAACCCGAACATATAAATACAAGTACATTATAGGGTTAGTACACACTTGTACTAAGTATGGGTGTATTCACACATACACATAAGGACTATACATGATCAAGGAATTCTCTTCCCATAACAACATGCCAATTCTGGAAAGTGACATCACTACAGTTTCGTAATTCGTTATTAGTTAATTGTGGTATGAATATGACATATTTTAATGAATTCAAAGCAAACAACTAAATTTATATATGAACACAAGACCTTTGAACCATGAATATAATTTTAGAACAACTAGAGTGAAAATTTTGAAATTCGATACTCCCTAACCGAGTTTTCCCTTTTTGATACTTTGTTTTTTTCAGTCTTTTTATTCTTGTTAATGGGTAATTCAATAATCTTCTTTGAATCTATTATTTACAAGTTGAATTATTCATTGTAGTCCCATACCTACAACGAATCAAGTAAGTAATTCAAAAGACGAAGGAAATGATTTGGCTATCCTTACAACAAGTAATTCCTTCCATTCTTGTTAGATTGCGCATAAAATCATTATAAGCAAGTCATTATTGGATAGACCACTTATTACATCATTTTAATATAATGGAGATAACTGGGCATTGACTTTCCATTACATTACAATCCCCGTTTATTGCCATAATATAAGAAGTCATTAAAAACCAATTTTATTTTCCTATGCCCATTTTCATGAAAAAAAATGGCGGTATTGGTTGTGCCCGTTTTTTAATGAAAACTTTATCTTATCAAACAATGAAAATGATATTCTTAGGCTCTTAAATTCTTATCTCACTTTGAACATACATCTCTTTTTATTTCTTTCTTGCTTTCTTAAGGACATCTTTAAAATTAAGATCATGTGAGCTAACATGAACTCTAGTGTCTGACCCACACCAAAAAGGGGTGATTCACCTATCACTGTAAATGTAGATCATGTGAGATAACATGAAATCCAGTGTCTTCCCCACACCGAAAAGGGGTGGATCAGAAGCTAAAGTGATACCAAGTTCAATGTTCTCCTCACACTCAAAAGAGGTGGTTCATGGCTAAAGTGAACCGAATACTTTCTTTGAGTATTTAACCGACATAGATCATGTGAGATAAAGATAAATTCAGTGTCTTCCCCACATCGAAAAGAGGTGGAATTACCAGCCAAAAAGAATCTTGTTGACATAGTTCTATGACTACGAGACGTACGAAGACTACTCATCAATCTTTGTAGTAGCCTCATCTCATGAGGCTTACATGTGCTGGCACAAGCTCATTGCTAGTGTATCACTTATTTTCTTAACTACTTTTTACTTACATCTTTTTAGAGTTGACTGGAACGTTTTCGAAGCTTGCTTCTAGTTATGAGGTTTACTGAACTCTTTCCATAACCTAAACCCTAAACCCTAATCCATTTTCATTATGTTATCATTAACAAAAGTCAAATGTTTAATGAATGAACAAGTGGACAATTTAACATTTAATAGTAACTATACTTCATATCCGCTTCATTGCAATTTAATATTATCGAACAATAGTAAGCAGTTCATCATTCCTTATTTCGTGTAACTAACCATCAAATCATTCTAATCTTTTATATAGGACGCATTAGTCATTAACAAATCTAGAAACCTACAGATAATGATATGTTAGCACCACATACCAACAAATGTTCGAGATTTCCATCTACATACTTGTTAGTAAAAAAAATAAGGTTATCTAAGTAGATGAACGTTACACAATATCATTGGGAACAACCCTTGTTTCGACATTCATGGATTCAAAAGTTTTGAAAATTCTTTTGGAGTAAATAATCTAGTAGAGAAAACTCATACCTTATGTAGAATGGAATCTACAAAGATAACCTTGCACGAAACATTGAATAAAACCTTAAAAACGCCTCAGAGAATCGAGAGAAACTTTCTATTTTTCCTTTTAAATTTTTCATTGTTTTGTGTCATGAACTTCTTTGTGTTTGAACGTGAGTCTAAGTATTATGAACTGATATTTCCTCATCAACTTATACTAATTAACTAAACTAAATAAATTAATTACTTAATTACTAAAAACCCACTCCTAAGTTGAATAAATATAGGAAAACATTTAATTAGTCAAATCTTAAATGTTCTTTCCTATGAATTTCGGCCTTTTTTGGAAATTTTCCTCAATTAATTAATTCCTCAATTTGATTAATTATGGGACCTAGGATAATTATTAAAATACACCTAAGTCATAGGACCATTTTGGACCATCCTAGGTTAGGTACTAGGTTGTCTCTTCAACTGGTTCCTAGTTTAAGGTCACCCAACTAAGTCCTAGATTATCGGGTGCATTAGATGGCTTATTTTTGTTTTTCCTAGGTTATATAGATAGTTAGGTCAGTTAGTTAGAGTCTAAAGTTGGTAAGAGAGATAGGCCCATATGGTTGGACCCTTGTGCAAGCTTTCCCCCTAATTACCGTAACCAAACTCGGTTAGGGTGGTCCCCTGTCCTGGTCGTTTCATCACATGTGCTTGCACATGTGTTTCTAGTACTTTCCTAACTAACTATTGTTGATGGTTCATTTGAAATTGTTACTTATTCTCCCAAGGATCCTCACCATGTCCTTAGGTACTGCTTAATCTACATGCCCATTTTAAGTGGTCATGTTCTATGGTTACTAGGCTTGACACATGGATCCCTTTAAGCAAATATTTTCTAATATGAACAATATTTAGCTTATTTAAGTATTACGTAGAAATTAGCTAATACCCCTTAGCCTATTTTCTATACTATGCCTAATATTCTTAATATTGGTCATTGGAATGCCTATGCATCCCCAATCCGCATTATTAAGGACCTATTGGTCTCTTCACTAGACATATAATTTTATGGAATGTTACATTATCCCCCCCTATAGAAACATTCGTCACCGAATGTCACTATGCATCATCTATAAAATAAAGATGGTGATTTTCAAAAACACTTTAACATGCTTGAAACTTTTCTCTTTGTGAAATTCTGATTCACACTTCCTCTAGATAATGCATATTACTAAAGCTTCTATGAAGATTCATATTTGAGATTAAGGAACTTGCTTTTCAATCACACTTAAATTAATGCACATCATAACTCATGCCACACAAAAAATCATGTCTACGCTATACAAAAACAGCAACATGAAATGCAAGCATGAAATCCTTTTTACTCTATAGTGCAAGTGTAAGACACACAGTAATGGACTTAGAACACCAAAACCACCTAATGCACTAAAATTTAGAGTTTCATTAACAAAATCAGACTAAGGAAGAGTATATCTACTCTTAAGAACTGAGCATGTGAGGGTTGCAAGATCCCATATTGGCCTTGGCTCCCATGTTTCTCACTCAACAAGGTGGTTCCTCCATAAAACCTTAACGGTGACAACCTCTTAGTTCCTCAACCATTTTAATTGGTGATCTAAACTTTCAAGAGAAAACTCTTATTAAGAAAGGTCATCATCATCTCCTAACTCCTTAGATAACATCTTGTTGTCTCTAAGATCAGAAACTACTTGGCTTGTTGGATTTGAACCAAAACCTTCCCATTTAAATTCTAACTCATTTGGCAACTGAAACTTTACTACCCTATTTCGATGGTCTATAATAGCATAGCATTTATGAACCCAATCCATACCAAATATTATATCAAAATCAAGCGTGGTTAATTCTATTATATAAGCATGAGTAACTTTATTGACAACCATTATTGGGCAAACTCTATATACTCTTTCTTCCTAACACTGTTTCCTATGGCAGTACTAACTAGAAGTGGTAAATGTAAGATCTCAAGTTACGAGTCACAACTACTAGCTATTAAAGAAGTAACATATGACAAAGTGCATCTTGGATCTAACAATTAATACACAGGAAAAGAGAAGACATGTAACGTACTAGTGACCACATCAGCTGATTTCTCTTGATATTCTCTACCTTTCAAAGCATAGAATTTGTTCCTCTTGGGAGGTTCGACTGCAATAGTAGTATTAGGCTGCGGTTGAGCATCTTTCCTGGCTTGATTCGTTAACTGTGGGCAGTCCCTGAACATATGCCCATTCTTGCCACACCCATAGAAGATATTAGTAACTACCAAGGAGACACTTCCATGCAAATTGCCTTACTTATCACACAACTTCCTATAAAGCTAGGTATTTTTATCATTCCCCTCCTTCGCCTTAATGTTTTTAGAAGGAGTAGGATTACATGAGTGGTTGTGCCTCTTCTTGAACTTGGGCCTATGCTGAACTCAATACTAATTATTACCATAGCTGGAACAGGACTTATCCGAGGATGTAGATTTCATACTCTCTCGGTCATTCTTTCTCTGACAACTCTCATCAACCTGTTGTGCATGAACCATCAACCTACCAAGGTTCATGTTATCATGCAACATCGCTGCAAGACAATCCTCCTCCAAATCCTCCTACACGCTAGTCAAAAACCTGCTCATCTCATCACTGTTATTGGACACCGGAGAAGAAGGATATTTTGAAAGCTTCATAAACTTCAAGAAGTATTTCCTAACTAACATACCTCCTTGTCGTAAGTTTATGAATTTCTCAACGCTAGCCTATCTCTATTCTCTAGTAAAGAATCTCTCAAGGAATGCAGTCTTGAGAAAGCCCCAAGTGATGGGGGCTGGTTCTGGTGCTCGGCCATCTGCCCACATTTTGTACTACACTTGAGCCACATGTTTGAGTGGATAAGCATCGTACACAACCTTGTACTTTTCATTAACTCCCATGGAACTAAAAATCTTATAGACCTCATCCAAGAACTCATGGTGTACTCATTTGTCTTGGATCTGTGGTAGACTAAAGGATTCGTTCTAGTGAAGTCCCTCAATCTGCTAGCCATAATACTAGCATGTGGGTTCTCTCTACGAATACCCTCTCTAGCGGTGTGTCTTATGATAGCTTGTGCCTTGGTAATGATGGCTTGGGCCATCTGAACTAGTGCTTCTCTTACTTCTCCATCCGTCAATGCAGTTACGTTGATAGGCATTTCCACTTCAGCAGCAGGGGCTTGAAAAAGAGTTTGGTTGCCTCCACCAGCTTCTCCTTTGACTCTTGTGCGTGTGTTTCTCCTTGATTTCATTATCTACACGTATACATAATAAGGGAATAAGATTCTTGAATGATACGAATTGTCAAAGATATACACGGCACGATAAAGAGTAGAAGAAATGAAGGTTACTGACATCACTTAGTCTCTAGGTCATTAATGTGGTGAGCTTCACAACCTTTAGTTAGAAACTACGTAACGTGGTTGTTTTGGGGCTTAGTTACTAGGTAATTGTGCTTGGAAGTGAAGCCTTTTCTTATCTTTCATTAGCTTCTCAGATGTCCTAGAGAAGCCTTTTCTTAGCTTTCATCATATTTATATAGTTAAATTTGCAGAAAATTTAATACTTTTAAAAGATAATGAAGCATACATAGACTTCATATATTTTTTCTAGAAATTGTTATTTTACTTAGCTCAAATTAAAACCACCATATACAATTGATGAATCAATTCAAATCAAAGATCAATATATAATGTAATAGTTTGCCAAAACCGCCTTAACACAAAGGGTCGAAATAAATTTCCCAAAAGAAACACTATGGACAACATACACTAGATATTTATGAAGTACTAACCTAGATAGATAAATGTAGCATTTCAAACATCAAGAGGGCCCACCAAAGTCTTTAGATCAACAATTCAAAAAGATTTGATGAGTCTTCAACCTTTTCTCTTAATTGCACTAATAAAGATAATAATAGTATAGGGTTAGTACACATTTTTACTATGTATGGGTGTATGCAACCATACACACAAGGATATGCATGATCAAGGAAAGCTTCTCCTATAACAACATATCATTCTTGGAATGTGACATCACCAGACTTTCCTAATGCGTTATTTGTTAATTCTGGTATGAATATGACGTATTTAAATGCATTCAAAGCACACAACTCATTTTTATATGAACACAAGACCTTAGAATCGTGAACATAATTTTAGAACATCTCGAGCAAAAAATTTGAAATTTTATACTCCTTAACATGAGAGCTCCCTTTTGATAGTTTTTTTCAATCATTTTCTTCTTGTTGTTTTGTAATTAAATGATCTCCTTTGGTTCTATGTTTTACTTAAAACTGAAATGATTCATTGTAGTCCCATACCCATAATGAATCAAGTAAGTAATTCAAAAGACTAAGGAAATGATTTGGTTAACCTTACAGCATGTTATTTTGTCCTTTCTTGTTAGATTAGGCATAGTATCGTTATAAGCCAATCTTTATTAGCTAATCCACTTATTTAATAATTTTCATATTATCGATGTTATGTGGCATTTATTTTCCATTACCTTTAACTCCCCTTAATTGGCATAATATAAGAAGTCAGTATAAGAAATTTCGGTAGCTACGCCCATTTTAATGATAAAAGAAGTCATTCTTAGTTATGCCCATTATTTGCGGAAAACGTCATGCTTATGAAACATTGATGATTGATAGTATTAGGACTTTACTTTATTAACTAACTTTGAACATACATTTCTTCTTCATTATTTCTTGATTTCATAAGGACATCCTTAGAATTAAGATCATGCGAGATAACATGATATCCAGTTTCTTCCACACACCAAAAAGGGGTGATTTACCGATCATATTTAATATAGATAATGTGAGATAACACAAAATCCTATGTTTGAGTACACCAAAAAGCGGTTGTTTACCGGCTAGAGTCAAACAATGTTCAGCATTCTCCCCACACCAAAAAGAGGTAGTTCACGGCTAAAGTGAACAGAATACTTTCTTCGACCATTTAACCAGTATAGATCATGTGATCTAAACATGAAATCTGATGTTTTCCCCACAATGAAAAGAGGTGGAATCACCCGCCAAAGTGAAACTGCATCATAACTAGCTCACTTTGGTGGAATCCACTGTCTAGTTCCTATATTGGCAACATAACTCGAAGACAAGAAGACATACTGAGACTACTTATCCACCATTGTGGTAGATTCATCTCATGATGCTTACATGTGTTGGCACAAGCGCCTTGCTAGTCTATCAATGCTTTTGCCCAACTTCTTTTTCTTTGCATCTTTCAGAGTTGACTCTGTCACGACCCCAAAATGATCTCGTGAGTGGCACCCACTCTTATCCTACTAGGTGAGCGAACCAACAAATCTAAACTCCAATATTTCAATATAATAAACAGAAAATAGTGCGGAAGAATTAAGACTCATTATCCCCAAAATCTGGAAGTCATCATCACAAGAACATCTATCTTCAAATTACAAAGTCTAAGAGTTTTTAATAAAACAAATAAGTAAGAAAATGGCCCATGTCCGAAATTCAAAGACATCAAGACTTGAAGAAGAACATCCAGTCCAAGCTAGAAGCGTTAGCTCACCCTGAAATCCGATGTAATGAAGACTGGCTAGAATTTCGATCGAGTTGAAGACGACGGTACGCTTGCTGCACTCCACAAATAACAAAGAAAGAAACATACAAGTAGGGGTCAGTACAAGGAACACGTACTGAGTAGGTATCATCGGCCAACTCAAAATAGAAAACAATATATACCGAATAATAATATACAGTCAACCACAATACTTAATAGATGGCAAGCAACAAATACATAAGTCATTACAACAACACCATAATGGATACACCATCAATCACAATATCAAGCACACCTTTGAGGACTCATGCCTCCACATCATACTCATTTGGAAAATAATTTCTTTGAATTTGAGTAAAATAATATAATTTAAGATTCTTTTCTTTTAAAAATACCGTGTCGGAACGTGACACTCCGATCCAAAAATACCGTGTCGGAACGTGACACTCCGATCCAAAATACCGTGTCGGAACGTGACACTCCGATCCAAAAATACCGTGTCGGAACGTGACACTCCGATCGAAAATACCATGTCGGAACGTGACACTCCGATCCAAAATACCGTGTCGGAACGTGACACTCCGATCCAAAATACCGTGTCGGAACGTGACACTCCGATCCAAAATGTATTTAATTTATTAAAACTGTTTTCAAATCATTTTACTTCCATCAAGCCTTCTTTATTCAAGGCATCATTTCAAAAGAGAGTTTTCAAGAATCAAATTCAATAGTCTCAATATTTAGGCAAAACACAACCACACAATCATAATATACAACCACAAAATCAAGTAATAGGAGACTTTACAATACCATCCAATACATATCAATCGCTATTTAGAGTTTATCTATCACATAGAAAAAACCATAACCTACCTCCACCGAAGAACCGAAATCAAGCAAGCTACCTCTCCAAAGCCTTTGTCTTTCTTATTGCCTAGAACCTTTCAATCCGAAGTCCAAAATGCTTGTTCTCCTCTCCCTTTCACGTTTTTCCCTCACTGCCTCTCAATTGATTAGTTCTTTCTTCTCTCAACTAAAGACTCCCTTCTTTATTTATAATGCAAGACTATAATAAAAAATTGTAAAAGAAATCCTCCACTAGCCTAAAGTTACTTCCATTAACTCCCACTAACCCCATTATAAAAGTTACTCCACTAAATACATATATAATAACTAAAAAACATCCACTAAAATAATTAGTGTGAAAGCTGACATTGGGTAGGGTCACGTTGCGTGTGACGGTCCGTCGTGGGATCCGTCGACCAAGACAGTTTTTTCCCAGAAATAAAATCTGCTGCTCAAAACGACTAAACAGGTCATTACAATAGATACCAATTTACCCATCGTTCGTCCTCGAACGATCAAAAGAAGAAAAACAAGGATGAAAAGGAGTACCTGACTCTGGAACAGCTGCGGATATTTTTCTTGCATATCAGCCTCCTTCTCCCAAGTGGCCTCTTCAACCGGTCGATTCTTCCATTGAACTTTGATGGATGCAATTTCCCTTGATTTCAACTTGCGTACTTCTCTATCTAGAATGGCAACAGGCTCCTCTTCATAAGTCAAATTCTCATCGAGCAGAACCGAATCCCAACGAATGATGTAATTGCATCCCCATGATACCTTTTCAACATGGACACGTGAAATACCGGATGCACTCCGGACAGCCCTGGAGGCAAAGCTAATTCATAAGCCACCTCCCCTACTCGCTTAAGTACCTCAAATGGTCCAATATACCTTGGACTTATCATACCCCTTTTTCCAAACCGCATCACCCCTTTCATGGGCGAAACTTTAAACAAGACTTGTTCACCTTCCATGAACTCTAAGTCTCTAACCTTTAGATCCGCATATTCCTTTTGTCTACTTTGAGCCGCTAAAAGCTTTTCTTGAATAGCTTTCACCTTTTCCAATGAATCCCTCAATAGATCCGTACCCCAAGGTCTGACCTCAAACGCATCAAACCAACCAATGGGAGACCTACATCTCCTCCCATACAGTGCTTCAAATGGAGCCATGTCAATGCTGGAGTGATAGCTATTATTGTATGAAAACTCCGCCAAGGGTAAGAAGTTATCCCAATGGCCACCAAATTCTATCACACACGCTCGGAGCATATCCTCTAACACTTGAATCGTTCGCTCAGACTGACCATCGGTCTGAGGATGAAATGCAGTACTAAGGTCCAATCTAGTACCTAATTCAGCATGCAATGTTCTCCAAAACTTAGAAGTAAACTGCGTACCACTATCTGATATGATGGAGAGTGGAACCCCATGTAATCGAACGATCTCTGAGATGTAGATTTTAGCCAACTTCTCTGCATTGTAGGTCACCTTGACCGGAATGAAGTGAGTAGACTTAGTTAATCTGTCCACAATCACCCAAATAGAATAACTTCCCCAATGTCTTTGGAAGACCAACCACGAAGTCCATTGCAATTCTCTCCCACTTCCATTCAGGAATGGGCATTCTTTGAAGTGTTCCTCCGGGCCTCTGATGTTCATACTTTACTTGTTGGCAATTTGGACATTTGGCTATGAAATCTACAATATCACGCTTCATTTTTTTCCACCAAAAGTGTTGCTTTAAGTCACGGTACATCTTGGTTGCACCAGGATTTATAGAATATCCGGAACTATGAGCCTCTGTAAGAATAGTGTGGATCAAGTCATCAACACTAGGCACACATACTCTTCCCTTGATCCTCAAAACACCTTCCTCATCGATCATTGCTTCTTTGGCCTCTCCTCGCAACACCATATTCCGAATTCGCCTTAGCTTCTCATCATCCAACTGTTTCTCTTTAATCTTGTCAAGAAAAGAAGATCTCGCCTCTACACAAGCCAAAAAATCCTCCCTTCTCATTTACTTCTAGCCTCATAAAGTCATTAGCTAAATTTTGGATTTCCCTAGCCAACGGGCGTCTAGAGACTTGCAAATGAGCTAGACTTCCCATGCTTCCCGCCTTTCTACTTAAAGCATCTGCCACAACATTAGCTTTTCCTGGGTGATACAGAATAGTAATATCGTAGTCCTTCAACAGTTCCATCAACCTCCTCTTCCTCAAATTTAAATCTTTCTGAGTAAAGACATACTGTAAACTACGATGATCTGTATAAACTTCACACTTTACCCCATATAGATAATGCCGCCATTGCTTTAATGCAAATACAATTGCAGCCAACTCCAAGTCATGGGTCGGATAGTTACGTTCATGCACTTTTAATTGTCTCGAAGCATAAGAAATTACATTCCTCTCCTGCATTAGCACTGCACCCAAACAAGAATAAAATACATCACAATAAATAATAAAATTCTCACCTTCTACTGGCAAGGTAAGAATTGGTGCAGTAGTCAACAAGGTCTTAAGTTTTTGGAAGCTTTCTTCACATTCATCCGACCATACAAATGGAACATTTTGCTTAGTCAAATTTGTCAGCTGCGAAGCAATAGAAGAAAATCCCTTGACAAATCGACGGTAATAGCTAGCTAAACCAACAAAGCTCCTTACCTCTGAAACATTAGTAGGTCTTACCCAACTCTTCACTGCTTCAATCTAGAAGGATCCACCATCACTCCATCCTCAGAAACCACGTGCCCCAAGAAGGACACTCAATCGAGCCAAAACTCACACTTGGAGAATTGGCATAAAGCCTTTTCTCCCTTAACAACTCCAATACGATTCTCAGATGCTCCTCATGTTCTTTCCTGCTCTTTGAGTATATCAGTATATCATCAATAAATACAATAACAAAAAGATCCAGATATGTCTTAAAAATCCCGTTCATCAGGCTCATGAAAGCAGCAGGGGCATTCGTAAGCCCAAAAGACATTACTAAGAATTCATAATGCCCATACCTTGTTCGAAATGCAGTCTTTGGCACATCTGCTGCCCGTATTTTCAATTGATGATAACCGGATCTCAAATCAATTTTAGAGAAGACACAAGCACCTTGTAACTGATCGAACAAATCATCAATGCGAGGAATGGGATACTTGTTCTTAATAGTTACCTTATTCAGCTGCCTGTAGTCTATGCACATCCGAAGACTTCCATCTTTCTTCTTCACAAATAAAACAGGAGCACCCAAGGTGATGCACTTGGTCTAATAAAACCTTTACCTAAAAGCTCCTGAAGTTGGGCCTTTAACTCCCTTAACACAGCTGGAGCCATTCTATAAGGGGGAATGGAAATGGGTCGACTACCCGGCTCTAGATCAATGCAAAAGTCGATATCCCTATCCGGTGGCATACCAGGAAGGTCTGCAGGAAACACATCCAGAAACTCACGGACTATCGAAATAGACTCAATCGAAGGTACTTTGGAAGTATCATCCCTGAGATGGGCCAAGAAAGCTAAACAACCCTTACTAACCATCCTCTTAGCATGAAGAAAAGAGATCATACTAACTGGGGTGGACATATAGTCACCCTCCCACACTAATGGGTCTGTCCCAGGCTTGGCCAATGTGACAGTTTTAGCATTACAATCTAAGATTGCAAAATTTGGAGAAAGCCAAGTCATACCCAAAATTACATCAAAATCAACCATTTCTAGAATAATCAAATCTACATAAGTGTTGCTCCCCACAAAAGTCACAAGGCAAGACCTATACACCTTCTCAACTATCACAGACTCACCCACGGGAGTAGAGACACGAATAGGCATATCAAGCAAATCACAACTTAACTCAAGACCAGTAGCAAATGAGGAAGATACATATGAAAAAGTGGATCCAGGATCAAATAATACTGAAGCCATGCAATCACAGACCAAAAGAGTACCTGTGATAACAGCATCAGATGCCTCCGCTTCAGACCGCCCGGGGAAAGCGTAACAATGAGCCTTATCACTTGTCTGTCCATTGCCCCTACCAAGATGCGCTGCAGTAGTTCCAACTTGCCCGCCCCCTACTGATTTGGTGACCACCATTCCTTGGCCACTACGTCCTCCAGAATGGTGGCCTCTACCATGACCACCTCTACCTCTAACTATTGGGGGTCTGTAACTTTGTTTTGGACAATTCTCTTAATATGTCCATCTCTCCACATCCATAACAATTTCTGGAGTCTAGCATAGGTCTCTGTGAGAATGACGAAGTCTGGGGATAACCTCCAAACTCAGAAAAATGTTGACTGGTCTGCGATGGACCCCCAATTAAAGCCTGCAGTGAAGACTGAATAGGACGCGCGTGAGTAACCTCCTGAACTCTGCCCTCTGGAGTAAGAACTTCTAAACTCACCTTCCTTACGGAACTTCTTAAATGTTGACATCATGGTGAAGTTTTTTGGCTTCACCCCCTCTACCTCTATCACAAAATCAACCACTTCTTGAAAGGATTTTGACTACAGCAGCTACTTGTAAGGCTGGGATCTGCAATTCTGACCTCAATCCTTTCACAAAGCGGCGAATCCGCTCTTGTGTACTGAAGCAAAGCTGCGTGGCATACCTAGATAGTGCACAAAATTGGCCTCATAAGCAGCAACGGACATCCGTCCTTGCTCTAGGCTCAGGAACTCATCTCTCCTCCTATCCCTTACAGTCCGGGGTATATACTTCTCCATAAACAGGCTAGAAAATGATGCCCAAGTCATGGGTGGTGTCTGTACTGATTGACACTCAAATACGACCGCCACCACATTTTGGCATCCCCCTGAAACTGATAGGTCACAAACTCAACCCCGAATCGTTCTACTATGTCCATCTTATGTAGCAGCTCATGACGATCAACCAGAAAATCATAGGCATCCTCAGATTCAGCACCATTGAAGACTAGAGGTCTCAACTTTAAGAACTTAATGAAAAGTTCATGTTGATCACTTGTCATTATAGACCCTGTGGTCAATCGAGGGAATGTGCCTACTTCCAATGATGTCTCCATGCGGGGAGCCATAGTAGCCGCATGTTGTACCTCGGAGTCTGAGGTGCTAGTGGAGAAAACACTGGAGGTGTCTGGCCCCGATCAGAAACCCGCTAAGATAAGCCAAACCTGATTGATCATCTCTGGGGTAGGTTGGGGTGGCAGTTCCTCGTTCTGCACTGTTCATTCTCCCTTCCCACCCTCTCTTATCACTTCTCAGTTGATGGGGAGTCACCGCCCTAGTACTAGTTGGGCTAGGTGCTTGTCCTCTTCCTTAGAGGATGTCCTCCCACGACCTCTTCACGGCCTTTCGCCACCACTCCTCTTTGAGCTACCGCTCCAGTGGCTAGCTCAGACGTTCTTGTCTTGCCGGTGTTGGTGTTGGCGCAGACGTTGCTCTAGTTCTAACCATTGCGAAATAGAATGAAGATGGTCAGATACCAATTTGTATCACCTAGAACCAATTGGATCCAAGTAATAGCACGAAAGAAGGAATGAAAGAATGGAATTTTCCTAAAGTCTTATAGCCTCTCAAAGAAAAGTAAAGGCGTCCCCCTACCGTTCCTTTAGACTCTACTAGGCTCGTTCTTGTGTGATGAGACCAACGAACCTAACGCTCTGATACCAACTTTGTCACGACCCCAAAATGATCTCGTGAGTGGCACCCACTCTTATCCTACTAGGTGAGCGAACCAACAAATCTAAACTCCAATATTTCAATATAATAAATAGAAAATAGTGCGGAAGAATTAAGACTCATTATCCCCAAAATCTGGAAGTCATCATCACAAGAACATCTATCTTCAAATTACAAAGTCTAAGAGTTTTTAAGAAAACAAATAAGTAATAATCAATAAGCACCACATACCAAAAAAATGTTCAAGATTTACATCTACATACTTATTAGAATAAAAAACAAGGATATCTAGGGATATGGATGTTAAACGATATCATTGGGGACAACCCTGGTTTCGACATTCATTGATTAAAAATGTTTAAAAAGTCTCTTGGAGAAAGAATTCCAGGTGATAAAGCCCATACCTTATTTAGAATTGAATCTAAGAACAAAACCTTGAACAAAACCTTGAAAATGCCTCAATTAATCGAGAGAAACAATCTGTTTTTCCTATTCATTGGTTCACTGTTTTGGGTCATGACTTTCTTTGTATTTAAATGTGAATCTAAGTCTTAGAAACTGATCTTGACTCATTCAACTTATACTAATTATGTAAATAAAATAATTTAAAATATTTATTACTAAAACACCCCTCCGAAGTGACTAAACATAGCAAAACATTTATTTAGTCAAATCTGAAATTTTCTTTCTAAGATTTTGGCCTTCTATGGGAATTTCCTTAATTAATTTATTCCTATATTTAATCAATTAAGGGACCTATGGTAATTACTATAATACCCCTAAGTCATTAGGACAATAACTTACCCTTTTGGACCATCCTAGGTTAGGTACTAGGTTATCTCTTGAACTAGTTCCTAGGTTAAGGTTACCCAATTAAGTCCTAGGTTGTCGGGTGCACTTGATGGATTATTTTTATTTGTCACAGGTCATTTATCTAGTGAGGTAAGTTAGTTAGAGTCTATAGTTTGTTACAGAACTAGGCACCATATTTGCACGCCTTTCCCCTAACTACCCTAACCGAATTTGTATAGGGTGGTCCCATGCCTTGGCCATTTCTTCACATGTCCTAGAACATGTGTTTCTTGTAGTTTCCTAACTAAATATTCTTTATAGTTCATTTGAAATGTTTACTAACTCTCCCAAGGATCCTCACTATGTACTTGGGCATTGCTAAATCTACATGACCATTTGTTAACCTTGAAGTCTAAAGTAGTAATGGTATCTTCCTATTATGAATGATGGACTTATGGTTGGTTTTCTAAATTACATGAAATCATCCTTAAGAAAGTAATTAATCTTTCAACTTAGCCATTTACAGGTAGCCCTAGGGCACCTCATTGATAGGGTGAATGTGATTGGTTTATGAACTTAATATACAACCTCTTCGTATGATCCTTTACTGTGCATTACTCTATGAGAGCAAAGGCTACTACCAAGTGAATATGGTAGGAGAAGTAACTCTAGTTAAAGAATGAGGTTATAGTTCAACTAAACCGTTCATATTCCTTAACCATATGTCTACATGGGATGTGTCGATGTTCTACCATTGACAAGCAGAACACCCACCATTGGAGTATGTTACAACTCCAATTCCTTTCTTTGATACCATGGTCTATGTCAGTTATTCCCGATTATGATCATAGGGGATACCAACTAGTATTTGAGAAGTTCTATGAAGTTTAGGTGATTGTAGTGAACGCTATCTAGACATTGCCCAATAGGCTTTGATGATATTAGTGAGAGTCCAGGTCTTCTCAAAGATCATTACTTGAATGTCCTTTTTTAAGGAATATCTCTTAATTGAACTAATGAATGTAATGACTTAAGTTAGAATGTTTGTAATAATTAATAAGTACTATCTAGAGTTGTTAAGGGTTGTCCAGCTAAGGGGTGAAGGGGGAATAGAAATGGTCACATTATATCTTACATAGATACGTCTTAAAATTGACTATTTAGGAAAGTTCGTTGACGAAGTAGGCATGATCCAAACATAGGTAGTCTTAAGTATTACTTACGTCACCTTGAAGAGGTCATGTAGTGACATTATCTTTTAAATTTACTTTATTATGTTTTTTGATAACCTTTGGAAAAGAGAATGTCATTAAATATATGTATGTTTTTGCATTAAGTGAGAATGATCTTATCATAGGAAATATAAATGATCTCATAAGTGTGTGTGAAGGGATTGTGTGGGCGGTCGCTTCACAACTCAAGTGAACCTTAGAATCACCTTTGGTAGGAGGATCTCATGCTTATGTGTTTTGGGTATATTGTTAGTGTGTTTATCTTATTATAGGTGGTCTTAAGGATCATTTAGGTTTGTCTACAGAGGGTGTATAGGAGTTATCTTTTTGTCTTACTTAAGTGGGTCTTAGGATAGATTTTAGTGAGGGAATTTCATGCTAATTAATTTCACTACAAGGTTTACAAAATTCATTGTAATGTTTGAATGTAGTTCTCGGTAACATTTGAAAGATCACTCTAACATTTCGTTAAATTTGTTTAAATGCTTATGTGATATTTTATATGTTTCTAAGGTGATAAATGTTGTTCTTATGCTCATGCAATGCTGTTTTAATCAAAAAGAACATATTCCATTA
Source organism: Solanum peruvianum (assembly GCA_027705065.1). NCBI lineage: Eukaryota > Viridiplantae > Streptophyta > Magnoliopsida > Solanales > Solanaceae > Solanum > Solanum peruvianum. The sequence goes on from JAKWJD010001759.1 coordinate 17,950,840, forward strand.
AATGTCAGTTTTGATAATTTTTATGCATTATGGCATACTTAGTACATGTGTTTGTAGTAATTCCATTATTTTATCTATCTCTAAAGTGATTCATAGGTGAAGGTGCTTTTCGGAGCGAAGCTTGGATTATAGGATCCTTCAAGCAAGTTGAAGTATGTCCTTATTTAACTCTAGGGCATATATGTCTTGATTTCTTTTATTGAAGTATTGTAATAGACATAGTAGTGCTATATTTTGATATGTGGTTCGTGTCCCAAATTCTCTTATGTCTAAGATTTGATACTTTGTGACTTAGCGTTTCATTTGGATTTCATATAAATATTTTTGAGGACTATTTGAATTGTTGTGAAAATTTTTAATTCCGAACATCTTTTCATATATATATATATATGTGTGTGTGTGGTGTGTGTGTGTGTGTGTGTGTGTTTGTGTGTGGTGTGTTGTCTCTGTGAGTGTAATCAATGATATGATTGATCTTGTACAAGACCTCTAAGAGGTCATGTACGCTATGTCTTGATCCTACAATGCCCTATATTTTAGGGTGTGGGTGTGGGTTGTGACAAACGTTGTATAGAGAGAAAAGGTTATGAATGTTGTCTTAGGACCCAAAAGTGTTATCAAGTCACGTCTAGTAGAGTCTTGACCATCTGTGTGAGCCGCGACACATCTATGGGTGAGAGGCTATATGATGGTAGAATATCCCTTCTTTTATACTCTTATGTTGTGCCACAGAGTAAAAGTTATGAGTATTCTTTTTTTATGGTTATCCTTGTGTTGTAGGAGATGATGCGAATGACAATATTCCTCCTCAAGTTGAGCAAGTTCCTCAAGGTTCTCCAGGGGCTCAATGTTCTCAATGTGCTAAAGGTTATCAAGTCCCTAATGTGGGTGGAGTTAATGATGTTGATGTGTTTTTACTTGAAAGTTACTAATGGGGTGATTGGGGAGGCTTTGCTTACTTTAACCAGAAATTTACTACCTATGTGAATATGGGTATTGAACCAAGAGTTAATATTGTGGAGAACACTATGACATCTAGATTGAAATACTTCGTAAGGATGAATCTTCTTATCTTTCTTAGATCTAAATTTGGAGAGGATCTCTAAGAGTTCCTAGATGGAGTGTACAAAGTATTGAGTTCCATGGGGGTGACATCTAGGGTGAAGGTGGAGTCAGCTTCGTTTCAATTGATGCAGTTTTCTCAAGTATGGTACACTCATTGGAAGGATAAGAGGCCGGTTGAGTCGTTCAGTGGGAAGAATTTAACCTTACTTGTAGGAGGAGAGAGGTTAAGGTAGAGGAGTTTTTAATTCTCAATTAAGATAATATAAGTGTTAAGGAAGTTTTCTATATTTTCCACATATGCTTCATTCGGTGTATCTAACCGGTGAGATGATATGAGTAGGTCTGTGACCGAGATCACCGATCTAGTGATAAAAAGTTGTCATATGGCCATGCTACATGATGATATGACCCTATCTAGACTCATGGTTTACTCTCAATCAATTGAGGAGTCTATACTTGGTAGGATTTCTAGAAACAATCAAAAGGTGTGGTTTAAGTGATAAAAGTCAACCTAGGTTCAAGAAGAGGGTTTCAAGTCAAGAAGAGCCTAAGGGGAAATATGAAAAGGAGGTTGTTCTCAAAATTGCAATCCTACATGTGCTATATGTGGAAAAATAACTATGGGGAATGCCTATTGTGTACCAGAAGTTATTTTGGATGTGAAAAAAAAGTGAGGGATTGTACTAGTAGAAATCGTAAGTAAGGTACTCCTAATGTTCCAAATGATGATGATGCAAAGAAGAAGTGTCTCAATGCACTCCGGACTAGAGGAGCAAAGTTGATGAGGGTGTTCAAGATGATGTTATGTTCTTGTATATCGTTAGTATTATGAGTTTCTTCTATGTGGGAAGTATGGTTAGTAGATGGGCTTGATCGTTATAGAAGCATGTCGCATGTGCATGGTGTTTAGGAATCTTGTTAGAATTGAATTACATAGATTCCTTCCATTGTGCATTTCATGATTTTATTATCAAGTTGTAAGATGTTTTTATTTGATTTTATTTTGCATATTATAATGTTTTCATCATCAATTGCCTAAAAGTTGCATTTTAAAACTTTTGGCATAATTCACTACAAGGCTGCCTGTTCACTGTAACATTTTTGGAAAATTGTGTAATTCATTCATTGGTTAAAAATTGTTGTAATATGGTTAGATATGATTTATATGATAATAATAATGAATATAGAAGGATTTTTTGCATATTTGGAATGAAGGATGTTAGTTTTATGGGATGATGGGTTGTAGAATTTATTGTAGTTTCATGTTGTGTTGTGATTCACTTTGCTATGTGAAATTGATGGTCTTCTGGATGTTTGTATTTTATAGAATTTTATGTGGTATGTTTATGAGCTGCTAGTTGAATCTCTATTCTTGGAAGTGTTTGGAGAGTAGCAATTGTAATTCAAGGACGAAAGTTGTCCAAGTTGGGGAGATTGTAATACCTCTAAAACGACTTAGGTGAAGCTAGATACTAACATGGTGGTAATGTGTGTCTAAGGTACTAAAATTTTCAGTAATTTGTAATAAGACAATGTCTAAAGTATTTGGCTAAATGTAAGTTAAATGTCACGGGACGACCAAGACGTTCGGTGACTAGTCACTTGTAATCTTCATGTGTCTTTTATCTTTTTATGTGTGTATTATGAGCTTATTAGGTCCTTATATAATTTATCATAGTTTTTATAGGCAATGTTTCATGTTTAATGAAGTTTGGAGGTCAAATGTCCAAGAACGTCCATAACATTCAAAAGGTTTGCCTTGAAACAACATTATGTGTCTTTGCCTTTTTCGGTGAGGTTTATGTGTTCTTTTTCAATGAAATTAATATGGGAGGTCCTTCTATCGTATAAGATGTTATTCAAGTTGAAAATATTCGGACAAACATACCCAAGGACCAACCATCGTTTCTCGAGTAAGGACACTTCATTTGAGACAAAGGTTATCTAGGACAGCCCCAATCAACTAAGAAAATTTACAGCCAGTAGGTTGTTCGACGCCTTGTAGTTTTTGGCCGTTGGATAATGTATAGCCTAGGGATCTTAAGCACTCCGCGTCCAGTCTCTGAACCAAAGGACGGCCAGCAAGGACATTCTATTTGTGGTTAAACGGTCGGTCAATCGCAAATCGTTGATTAAGCCTGCAACTTTACAGTTGACTGTTAAGTCCTAAATACATAGATGAATCATTCTTCGAAATCAAAACCTTAAAATCTCTAAGAAATTCTCTAGATTTCCATTTAAGACAAAACTCAATGAAGAGATTTGATTGGACATTTGAGTGCTTATTCTTAATAAAATTTTTTGTTTAGGTTAGTTAAGGTATGGTACTTTATCCTTGAAACTATATTCATCAAGGATCCAAAAATTCAAAGATAATTCTAATGTTTTCTATAGATGAACTTGTCCAAATTTATGATATATCCGTCGGTTCTTGCATTAAAGGTTTTAAATCATTGTATATTGATTGAATTTATATTGATTGGATGATGTTAAGACAAATAACTTATTAACCAATGTAATTCATGAACCTTATAATTGGACTACATTGTGGTAGACTTGATATTGTGTAATGCTTATGAATTCTAGTGTAGTTTTAAATAGGCTATTTTATGTTATAAGAATTGTATTCAATATATGTATAGGTTATTTTAGATCGATAAATATATATTTAATTGACATAGATTCATTAGGTATTACAGTTTTTCTATTTAATTGATGATCATGGTCATGTGTAAGGGCTTGTGGTATTGAATTCAATAATTTAGCTATGGATTGAAGTGGTGAGAATGGGTTGGTGGTAGTCTTCCTTGATTCTATTTTTTTTTTATGTAATGTAGGTCTTCAATTATGTTGTGATTTTTATGGTCCATTTATGGTGGCAGTCGTACGTACTTTACTTGTAAATGATGTGGACTTGTCGGCATTACTTTATATATTATGATGATGATGGCCTTGTCGGAAACTACTTCATATACTATTATGAATTGTGTAGTGGATTTATGTGAAGTCTGATCATATCGTCTACATGTGAGTAATATAAAAGTTTGTGTTCTTCAATAAATATTAGGTGATCATGTTAGGATATTACTATTTCCTTATGTGTGTAGTCTTAGATTTGATGCTTGATTATTCCTACTTAGCTATATAATTCAATGATTGTTCTATTGATGATGTTATAGTAGTATATAGGATGACTTGTATATGATAATGGTTATTTATATGTATTTCTAGAATGATATTTGATCTGCGGTAACGTGAAGTATTAGTGTATCTTGTGTAGTAAACTTGCGTCCGTTACTTGATACATGTATGAATGTGAATATGCGATGTCTTGACTTAAGATTCTAAAAATTCTTAGTCTAGTATGTAGGAGTGACATGAGTTTAGGATGTCATTGTATATTATGATGCATCACGAGTGGTTTAGGCTATGTTCTTATGCAACATGGAAAAGTGGTAGCCTATGCTTCTATAAAACATAAGGTGCATGAGAGAAACTATCTAACTCATGATTATGATATTACAGGCCGTAGTATTTGATTTTAAAATATTGAGGCATTACTTGTATGGTGTTTATGTTGATGTGTATACCGATCACAAGAGTCTCCAATACGTGTTTACTCAAAAAGAGTTTAACCTAAAAAAAAGGTGGTTGGAATTGTTGAAAGATTATGACATGAGTGCTCGTTATCACCTTGGCAAGGAAAATGTTGTTGCGGATGCTCTAAGTCATATGACCAATGGGTACTGTGTCTCATGTAGAGTAATTCAAGAAAGACGTAGTAAAAGATGTTCATAGGTTGTCTAGATTGGGTTTGAGGTTGGAATATTCTTCGAATGGTAGTTCTATGGTCCATTATAACTCTTAGTCATACTTGGTGGTTAAGGTGAAGTAGAAACAACATCTTGATAAACCATTAATTGAGTTGAAGTAATCGGTTCTTAGCAATCTTAATTTGTCATTCTTCTTAAGGGGGATGGTGACTTGAGGTATCAAGGAAGTTGTGTGTTCCGTATATAGAAGGTTTAACGAACAAGATCCTTGAGGAAGCCCATGAGTCCCGTTACTCCATTCATACGGGTTTGACAAAACCGTACCATGACCTTAGGGATGTATTATGTGGAAAGGTTTGAGAAAGGAAATAGCGGAATTTGTTGCTAAGTGTCCAAATTGGCAACAAGTGAAAGTGAACATCAAAAGATGGGTTGTTTTCTTCAAGAAATCCAAGTTTCTAGTTTGAACTAGGAAGAAATCAATCTTAATTTCGTGGTATGTTTGCCTTAGAAAAAAAATAAATATGACTCTATATGGGTTATTATTGATAGGTTTACCAAATCCGCTCATTTCATTCACATCAAGTCTACTTATTCGGCGGGAGAATAAGCAAGGATCTTCATAGATTATATTGTTTGTCCCTGTGGTATTCTATTATCAATCATATTGTATAGGGGTGCACAATTCACATCTAGATTTTGGAGGTCATTCCAAGAAGGGTTGGGTACAAAAGTGATTTTAAGCACTATTTTCCATCTTCGAATGGATAGTTAAGAGAAACGTACAATTAGAAACCTTAAGGATATGTTTACAAATGTATTAGTGATTTCAAGGGAAATCAGGATAAGCATTTGTCGTGTGTGGAGTTTTGTTACAATGATAGTTTCCATTCATCTCTATCAACTACTCCTTATGAAATCTTGTATGGTAGGAGGTGCATATCTCCTATTGGGTAGTTTCAAGTGGATGATTTTTCACATGTAGATCTCGATTTTATTTACAAGACTTTGGGAAGGTTCATATCATAAGGAACCGGTTGCAAAAAGCCTATAGTCTGCAAAAGTTTTATGTTAATCACATGAGAAGGGCATTGGAGTTTGACGAAGGTGATAAGTGTACTTGAAAATTTTGCCAATGAAAGGGGTGGTTTTATTTTGCAAGAAAGGGAAGTTTAGTCCTTATTATATGGGTCCCTACGAAATCTTGCTTACGAGCTTAGGTTGCCTAGTGAATTGACTAGGTTCATCCGGTTTTCCATGTTTCCATTCTCAAGAAGTGTATCATTGATCCCGAGTTTATTCTTCCTATTGAGTGTCTTGGTGTGAAGGATAACCTCTGTTATGAGGAAGTTCTAATTCATATCCTTGATATGGAAGTAAAGAAATTGAGGAACAAAGTGGTGGCTTTGAAAAAGAATTATGGTAGAATCACCTATTTGAGGGTACAACATGAGAGAGCAAGGCCGACATGAAGTCCTGTTACCCTCATCTATTTGATAAACATGGTCAGTAGTTCTTACTAATGATGAAAATAATGAGTAAAATAGAAGTTTCTTGATTTTTGGTGAAGTCCTGGAAAATGTGCATTATTAGTGTCATTACAGTGAACTCATAGTGAAATGTGCATTCGGACTTGAAAATTTGCAATTCTTCTTGTTTTGAGTTATGTTGTGCAATTTGATATGGTGAGTCTTTATGAAATGATATGTAGCATGCTGATAAGTTATGATATGGCATAATTGACTCATATATTATATGTTGACCCCATGTAATTGTTTTGAGAAGGAAATTCATTATAATGTGATTTTGAGGATTACGTGTGGTAATTTATGTTTTTATTGCCTTCTGTAAATGATATTATTGGTGTTGTTATGCATTGTTGTTTGTTGGGCTGCTAGTCTTGAGTCTATTCCTTCCTTCAAAAGTTTTTTAGTGTCAGTCAGGGCCGAATATTCCTAGGGGGTGGATTACATATCACTTCAAAAATCCAAGACGTGTTCTACATCTTAAACATAAGTCTCATAATGTTTAGACACTTTTTTGGTATCTATTATAATAAATATAACTCATTTTGGAAGTGTAGGAACCAAAACATACAAGAATATCTGTTGACGTCCAAAAACTAGTTCAATGAGTTGCTATTGTTCTTTAGCCTATTTTACTAGATTTTAAGATTTGAAAAATGGTGAAAATAGGGTGAGGGATGTCTAACACGTATTAGAGTAAGTTCAGAGTCAAAACATCTAAATACAACTTCACAAGGACAAATCAAGGGCCTTTTAAAGAGAACCCTTGCATCTAAGGGTCAAAGACATCCTGGGCATGTGCACCAACGAAGGGAGTCGACGGGGCTTCGAAGCCATCTATCGACCAAAACTTACCAATGGATGTGCAACACGGAAGGGGGGCTGGCCGTCGATTGACCCACTATCCGTCGATAGTGGTTTGATCTATGAGGACGTATTTTTACTACACATTTTATCTTACATTAATTAATTGATAGGATTAGTTACGATGTTAATTATGGGTTTGGGGAGGTCAAATTAACTGAGTTAACCCCCTATAGCCTAAATAAGACTAACTAAAACTCTCATAACTCATAAATGGAAAACTCTATTCCTTCTCCCTTCTTTCTCTCTCTAGTGAATAACTCCATTCAATACCAATATAAGGGAGGGTTTAAGGGATGAAAAGACTAATGTTTGATAATCAATTTTCATCAATTATTAAGGTATGAGATCTCATTCACCTTTGAGACCTATTTCTTCAAAGGGTTCCATCAAATTGATTACGAAATTGGGTTTTCATCCAATACAAAATTTTTGTTATGAATTGATTTGTTTATCATTCATTTTGGATATTATGAATACATTAACATGTGTTGTTACTCAATTATGATATATCTTGATGGATTGGTCTAGTTTGTAGAAGATGACCTTATCCCTTAACCCTAGGTTGTGATCTTGAATTGAAATCAGTGATGTTGGTTCAATTGAATTGGTCATTTGTTAAATTAATACTATATGATGTTTTTGTATCAATCATTAACAGATTATTATGAACTATAGTCCTATAATGCTTGTTATTTATGACTTGTTCTATATTATGAAGTATGCTGTGAATTGAACTAAGTATATTTTCTTATGTTATGGAATAGTGATAAAATTTTATATAGTGATTAAATTGGGTTTTTTATCATGTTTGTTATGGTTATATGATGATACTACACCGTAATTATTTTTAGTAGGTTTTATTGTAAAATCTTGATGATGAATTATTAAGGAGACGTTGTAAGCCTTGTGATTCCTATTACTTACTTCAATTATTGTTAATTGTGGTTAAGTAACAATATTGTATTTGAGTATGCCTTGTATTAGGATATATAGTGTTGGTATGATGTTAAATTCAAATGTTTTGACTATGAGTTGTTAGGTGTTGGCTAATATGTAAATGTTCTACGAGTCGTATGTGAATTGTAATAAAAGGACAATGCTCATGCAATTCTTATTAAGATATAATGATGATGATGATGTTTATAGAAGGGTTTTTCCATATAACATACATTTTGCTATGATGATTAGTAATGACATCAAGGACATTTGAGGGACTTAGTTTATTACCGAGTGAACTTGGCATTGGGAGGTGTTGACTTTCCATAGACAAAGATTCACCCTATATTTACACATGAATTGTTGACTCCCCTATGAAGGATACTCATCCATTTGATTCCCAAAAGAGGAGGTCCCAATTTCCAAGTGGTATGTAGAGGAATAATACCTATCTCTTAGTTCTTGGACAATGTTGTCCCTATAGGAAGACTAGCTAGAGGATCAACCTAGGGTGACTTCAGAGGTTGACTTTGCTTAGGTATGGCCATAGAAATCTACTTATTCCTTGACTATTTTTCCTTGAGGGGAACTTTAGGAGGTTGTTATTATGTAAATATATGCTTATAATGGTACATGATATTCATATGATTAAATTTCACATTGTTAATACTATATGTGGATTTGTGTCGCTTCTGAATATGTGTTGGTCTACATTGTTAAATTATGATGATATGTACTATTAAATGTTATGCAAAGCTAAGTATGAAGTTTGTCATGATTCCTGTTTGTTTACATGATTGATTAAGGTTATGGGTTTTTGCACTTGTTGACTTGATAGGGGTTGTGCGTAAATGTCTTGCTTTTGTTATGTTATAAATAACTTTTATTCATGCTTGTTGAGGTTAGGACGATGGTAGAGTTCCTTTGACTATATTTCTAATTACATGATATGCATGTTAACTTGACTAGTTTTGATGATATTGGTCTTGTCACATACATGTCTATAACTTAATGAACATGTCCTATTGATTTTGTATGGTCTTTTTGAATGTGCATAAATGTTTTAGGAGTAAATTGCATACTTAATTAAATGTCCTATTTTATCATGTTTTCATGATATGTATGCATATGGTCTCGAACTTAGTACAAGTGGTATACTAACCCCATTTCATCCTTTTCACAGACATTTTAGGGTCCGGACGTTGAAAAGATTTTGGAGACGACTTGAAGAATAATTGAGTCTTTTAATCATGTAAGATGGGTAGGTCGTCACTTATCGAGGGAAATTCCACTATAAAGCCTATGATATTGTGTTAGTGTTCATGACTCTTACGTTCTTTCCTTTTTCATTTGGATATTAAACATTGTATCACCTATATATGGTTTTGTTTTACTAATGTATCGGATAGTCCCAATTTGATATACTCTTCTTATATGGTTATGAGATGAGACAACTCTTTTGAGACTATGTTATATTCTATATATCTATGTATAATAAAAGTAGAAGTCTAAGTAATTTTCCGATACGAAGGGTCTATGTATACTCGATATATATATATATATATATATATATATATATATATATATATATATATATATATGTGTGTGTGTGGTGTGTGTGTGTTTTTGTGTGTGTGTGTAGATGTGTAGTAAAAGTATAAAATTACTACAAATTTTGACCTATGAATGTAATGATGTCAGCTAAGAGGATAATTTTAGTCCTAAAAGAGGATGTCGCCGCCTGTTACATCTAGGGGTATCCCGGATGTGACATAGTACATGTGTTTTTAAAAATATAATGTTTTTATATATCTCTAAAGTGATTCAAAGTCGAAGATTATTTTTTGAGCAAAGCATATATTATAGGATCTTTCAAGCAAGTTTAATAATGTATTCATTTGAGTCAAGGGCATAGATGTCTTTATTTCTTTTATTGAAGTATTCTAACAAACTTAGTAGTACTAGATTTTGATATATGGGAAGTTTCCCAAAAACTCTTATGTATAAGATTTGATGATATGAGACTTAGTATTTCCTCTGGATTTTATCTAAATATTTATAAAAAAAATCTGAATCTTTGTAAAAAGTTTTAATTTCGTACTACTTTTCATATGTATATATGCAATGAACTATGCAAAATGGCTTGTAGAAGACCTTTGAGAGATAAAGTATTTTTTTATTTGATCAAAGAATAACTTATGTTTTAGGTATAGGTGAAGATCGTAGCATTTAATGTATCACAAGTGTTGTTCGAGGACAAATATTGTCGAAGTATGGGAGAATGTAACGCCCTTAAGAATGATCTAGGTGAAAATAAAGCATAATAGGGGTATCATGAGGTTAAAAGGTCCTAAAATTGTTAATTAGAATGTATGTAGGCAGTGTGTAAAGTTCGGATCAGTATCAGGTCAAACTTCCAAGAATGTCCATGAGTTCGAAAGATAGCCTTGAGACGAACTTGTGTTTCTACTGTGCCTTAGTATGTTTTACGGGTTCGTTTTAGTTCAAATACATTGGAGAGGTTCCTAATTCTATATTAACGTGTATGACGCTTAAAAGTTTTGCAAGACTCCCCAAGGAGGACCAAAACCATGGGTCAAAAATTCCCAAGGAAAACTCCATCTATGACTGCAAAACGACGGACTGTAGCTCAGGTGATGCCTTGTTGATGAGGGACGTGTCTCCACACTTAGTGGTGGGAGACAAATACCCCATGAATTTGTATCTAACAAAAACGACGCCACACTAGTACGTCTAGTCGTCTGAACGATGGAGCGTCGGTGGGCTCGTCGATAAGGTCTGCACTTTTCCTGCAGATTCTAAACTGAACTAGGGGATTTTTAGGTAATTCACCTATCCTTCTAAAAATAAAATAGGTGGTTACTTAGGGTCATTTTTGTATTTTCAGTTACTTAATAAATCTTGAACTTTAGTTAAGTACACAATTAAAAATCCAAATCCAAGATCTGAAATAGAACCCTGAAGAACTCCATTGATGCTTGAAGGAAGATTGGAGATTAGAGCTTGATTTTCCATCAAATATTCATCATTTTCGTGAAAATCGTCAATAATGGTATGGTGTTTCATCCTTGAACTCTCTTTGTTCATGGAGCCAAACTTCAAAGGTTTTTCTAAGACTTCTCAAAACATAAAATTTGCTAAAATGAATTATAGAAATGGGTTCTTGAATAAAACAAATTGAATCTATTACTTATGATTGAATTAGTGTTAATTGAATCATTTTACGTAAAAAGTATTACTAACCCTTGTCAATCATGATTTCCTAATTTTTGATAAAATGTCGGTGATTTGATCAGGGCTTAATTGTATGAAATTATTATGTAGATTGTATTAGGCTATTGAAATATGTATGAATGATGTTAGAATTGTAACCTTAATTGAATCATTGTAATATTGTATCTTGATAAATCTGACACATCCTGAGACCACAACTTGAAAGATGTGGCACTCTAGGTGTGCAACCGCCGTGCTTGACCTCTCGAAGGTCTTATACAAACCCTTCTGTATATAAACATATGAAAACTAGTGCGGAGTAAAAACTTTTCATAAACATTCTATAAGTCTTTAAAAACTCTTTCATATAAAACTCATATGATATACTAAGTCTAATTTCATACAATGTTACACAGAAGAATACTTTGGGACACGACCCATATACCCAATAGAAATATAGTTCTACTTAGTCAATTACAATACTTCGATAAAGGAAATTAAACACATCAATGCTCTATAGTCAAATGAGGACATAATTCAAATTCACTAGAATGATGCTATGAAGTCTTGCTTCACAAATGCTTCTCAATTACTAACCACTATAATGATATATAAAAACATGGAATTAGTACAAACACATATACTAAGTATGACATAATGCATATAATAATAAAATGGATATTTATTGGAAATATGCATCTTTTTCAATTAAATATCATGTCATAATCATAAGAATAACATATAACACCTTAGAAACACATAACAATTCACTTAATAAATTTATGACATTTTAAGGAAATCTCACATAGAACTATCTCACTATTACAGTGAAGTTCCTTAGATTCATTTTAAAATTTTTATCGCATTCAATTCCCTCCCAAATCTATCCTAAGACTCACTTAAATATGAAAAAGAGAGACCTCCCATACACCCTCTCTAGGAACACCTAAATTATCCTTAAGACCACCTAGAGTGAGATCAACACACACCCACAAGACATCACACATATGAACATGAGATCCTTCTATCAAAGGTGATTCTACGTTTCACTTGAGTGAGTTGTGAAGAGAACGCTCATACAATCCCTTACACGCATACTCAAGATATCTTATAGACTACCTAATATAGAATCATTCTCACTTAATACATAAACACATAGATAATATGACATTCTCCTTCCAAAGGCTATTAAAAGACTTAATTAAGTAAATCAAGAAGATAATATCCATTATTGACCTCTTCAAGATTACCTAGATAATCCTTAAGATTACTTAAGGCTTATATCATATCCATATAAATAAACCATTTTTCATAACTAGAGTCATTCATAAGACTTATCTAGGTAAGATATGAAGTGACCATTCACATACCCCCTTCGCACCTAAACTAGACAAACCTTAACTACTCTATATAGGTACTTATTCATTCACATGCGTACTTAAATTAATTCATTACATTCATAAGTTCATTTAAGACTCATTTATCACATAAGGACATTTAATTAATAGTCTTGGACAAGACCTAGGGACTATTACTTATACGATAATAACCTATTATGCAATGTCTAGATAGCGTCTCATACCGCCACCTACATTTAATAAGACTTCTCTAGTGATAATGCGTATCCCACATTGATCAATATATGCATTAACTGACGTAAACCATGATCTATAGACATGGAATCTGGAGTTCCAACGTACTCCGAGGTGGGTGTTCTTCTTGCCAAGGGTAGAACTAGGACACATCCCATGTAGGCACATGGTTAAGGAATATGAAGGGGTTTTATACACTCTAGTGTCATTCTCAAGTAGAACAACATTTTTCTGTAGTCTACCTCTAAAGTAGATATACTTGCCATGACATAATCACTTGGTTCTAGACTTTGTTCTCATAGAGTAATTTACAATAAAGGTTCATACAAAGGGGTTCCATACCTAGTTCATAACCCAATCACATTCACCTAACCAAAAGGGTCCATTAGGGCTACCTTACTATAGCGACACAGATAGATAATTATGTCTTTCTCAAGGATGGTATGAATTAGTTCAAGCCAATCAACCCTATGTCCAGCATTCCTCTATATGAATGATACCATTACGACTCTCGGCTTTCAACATTCATAACCTTGCCACTAGGTTTAAGGTTCCACGTACATAACCTTCCGAATATCATTTAAGGTCTCACATATAATTGATTAATACATGAAAAGGGTGCCTACATAGTCAATACATCTCGTATTCACATATCATTCATATAGGTACCAAGTAATGGACACAAGTTTACCAAAACAATACACAATATTCTTTACTTTATCAGATATAGCATATCATTCTTTAAATAACTTAGGAAGGACCCATATCAACTTTATGTCATCCTATACAGTACTATAACATCATCAATATAACCATCATAGACTCATCATTTAGTCCAGTAGGAAAAACCATGCATCAACATCTAAGACTACACATATAAGCACATAGTTATAGTCTAATATGACTTCTAATATACATTAAAGGAACACATAATTTCACATTACTTCAAATGTAAATAATTATGCTCATACTTCACATAACTCAACTATATAAAGCATCATAATTCTCCGAGTAGTGCCGACAAGGCCATGATCATCATAGTAAATAAAGTAACGCCCACAAAGCCACATCAATTGCAAGTAAAGAACATAGCACTGCCACCATAAGTGGACCATACAAATCCCAACATAATTGAAGTATATCTACTAAAAAAGAGAATTAGGGCAGCGTACCACCTATCCATTCTCTCCACTTTAATCCATGTCTAAATCATCCAATTCAATGCCATAAGGCACTTACTCATGGCCATAACCAAAAATTCAATACATAAATTATGATATTCAATGATACTCCGTAAATTTAATAAAGATTCATCAATCTAAGATAACATAGATATCAATTTAATACAATTATTACATCAACCAATAACCTATAGAAAACGACACTAGATTCATAAGAATTAAGTCTAGATAATTTAACCCATTATGTAGTAAAAAACAAGGGTTCATCAATTACATGGGTTCATAGCTTAATTGAGTTAAAATCATCTAATTTACAAAAAATTATTCAACATACAAGTCTATAAAACCTTTAACGCCGATTTGGAAGTAATACAGTTTCAAAGATAAAAGAACATACCTCACTGATGTTAATTGTCACGACCCAAATCGGGGACGCGACTGGCACCCACATTTACCCTCCTATGTGAGCGAACCAACCAATTTAACCCTTAACATTTTAATACAATATCAACAAAATAAATGCGGAAGACTTAACTCATTAATAAAAACAAATCAATAACTATTATTATTATCCCCAAAATCTGGAAGTCATCATCACAAGAACATCTATCCTCAAATTACTAAACTAAAATGTCTAAGAACAAAAATAACTAAAAAGCTAGTCCATGCCGGAAGTTCAAGGCATCAAGACTTGAAGAAGAAGATCCAGTCCAAGCTAGAAGCATTAGCTCACCCTGAAGATCCGGTGTGACGAAGACTGGCTTGAATTACTGCGGAGTTGAAGTTGACGGAACGTTTGCTGCATTACACAAATAACAAAGAGGAAACAATAAAGTAGGGGGTCAGTACAACCACACGTACTGAGTAGATATCATCGGCCAACTCAAAATAGAAAATAATATATATCAAGTAATATTATAAATCAACTATAAACTCAACATGTAGCAACAACAAGTATTATAATCGTCAATAAATACCATCAAATTCATCCTTGAGGGCTCAAGCCTCAATACCATACTCATTTGGGAATTAAGTTCATTATGTTGAGTATATTATCATCTTTCGAGATTCATTATCTTTCTTCCTCTTGTGTCGGTACGTGACACTCCGATCCCCTACCACTATGTGTCGGTACGTGACACTCCGATCCCCTATATGTGTCGGAACGTGACACTCCGATCCCCTATATGTGTCGGAACGTGACACTCCGATCCCCTATATTTGTCGGTACGTGACACTCCGATCCCCTATATCTACGTGTCGGTTCGTGACACCCGTCCCACTAATACTATGTGTCGGAACGTGACACTCCGATCCACTAAATTCATTCTATCCGTTTATCAAGCCTTCTCTATACCAAGGCATCATCAATCCCATTACTTTAATTCATCAAGCCTTCTTTTATACCAAGGCATCATCATTAAATCATAGATTAAAGTTTCTTTCAAGATTTGGGATTCAATGGTTTTTATCATGCTTGTTTTATCAAAATCACATAATCATATTCATGCAAGCATACCATAAGCATATAGACAGGTTTACAATATCATCAACACATATTATTCACTATTAAGAGTTCACTACGAATATCGTAAAAACCATAACCTACCTCCACCGAAGAATTGGAATCCACAAGCAAATTCCCAAGCTTTGATTTTTCCCTTCGTTTTCCTCTCTCTCTATTCGATCGATTCCTCTCTTTCCCTTGTTCTTTCTGTTTGTTTTATTCAAACCCTCCTTCTTTGTACCCTAATTAAAATATAATTAAGACTAAAAGAGGACAATAAAACCCACTAATTAACTTAAGGTTACCTCTTTCAACCCCCAAGTAATTAGACTTATCAATATTAACCCTCAATCTTTATAATTAAGGAAAGAATAGTCCAAAACGACCCTTAAAACGTGTAGAGAAATCCTATTCTGATGGGATCTGCGTGACCTGTGACGGGCCGTCGTGCCTGCGACGGTCCGTCACGGTGGTCGTCGCAGCCTCCCCAAATTCCAGGTGGGCTGTGACGGCCCGTCACCCCTGTGACGGTCCGTCCTGCACCTCCGTCATGACGGTCAGAAACTCGTTTTTGTACCAAATTCTCAAAAGTTGAAGTGTTTTGCAACGGAAACTCATGACGGTTCGTCGTGGATGTGACGGCACGTCCTGCAGGTCCGTCACAATTTACAGAGAGTCGATTTTAATATCCAATTTGAAGAATTCTAAGTGTCCTGGAACGGCACCTCCTCGACGGGCCGTCGTGACCACGACGGTCCGTTGTGACCCTCGTCGTTCCAGCCAGTTTTTTCCCAGAAATGAACTCTGTTGCTCAAAACGACTAAACAGGTCGTTACAATAGATACCAATTTACCCATCGTTCGTCCCCGAACGATCAAAAGAAGAAAAACAATGGCGAAAAGGAGTACCTGAATCTGTAAATAGATGTGGATATTTTTCTTGCATATCTGCCTCCTTCTCCCAAGTAGCTTCTTCAACCGGTCGATTCTTCCATTGAACTTTGATGGATGCAATCTCTCTCGACCTCAACTTGCGAACTTCTCTATCTAATATAGCAACCGGTTCCTCTTCATAAGTCAAGTTCTCATCTAACAAAACTGAATCCCAACGGATAATGTAGTTTCCATCTCCGTGGTATCTCTTCAACATGGATACATGAAACCCGGATGCACTCGGACAGCCCTGGGGGCAAGGCTAATTCATAAGCCACCTCCCCTATTCTCTTAAGCACTTCAAATGGTCCAATATACCTTGGACTTAGCTTACCCCTTTTTCCGAACCGCATCACCCCTTTCATGGGTGAAACCTTCAACAAGACTTGTTCACCTTCCATGAACTCCAGTCTCTAACCTTTCGGTCTGCATACTCCTTTTGTCTACTTTGAGCCGCCAAAAGCTTTTCTTGAATAGCTTTCACCTTCTCCATAGAATCTCTCAACAGATCAGTCCCCCAAGGTCTAACTTCAAAGGCATCAAACCAACCAATGGGAGATCTACACCTCCTCCCATACAATGCTTCAAATGGAGCCATGTCAATACTGGAGTGATAGCTATTATTGTATGAAAACTCTGCCAAAGGTAAAAAGCTATCCCAATGGCCACCAAACTCTATCACACATGCACGAAGCATATCCTCCAACACTTGAATCGTTCGCTCAGACTGACCATCGGTCTGAGGGTGAAATGCCGTGCTAAGGTCCAACCTAGTACCTTATTCGGCATGTAATGTCCTCAAAAACATAGAAGTAAACTGCGTACCTCTATCCGATATGATGGAGAGTGGAACTCCATGCAACCGAACGATCTCTGAGATGTAGATCTTGGCTAACTTCTCTGCATTGTAGGTCACCTTGACCGGAATGAAATGAGCGGACTTAGTTAGCCTATGAACAATCACCCAAATAGAGTCATACTTACTCAATGTCTTGGGAAACCAACCACGAAGTCCATCGCGATTCTCTCCCACTTCCATTCAGGAATGGGCATTCTCTGAAGTGTTCCTCCGGGCCTCTGGTGTTCATACTTTACTTGTTGACAATTTGGACATTGGCAACAAACTCAACAATATCACGCTTCATTCTACTCCACCAGAAGTGTTGCTTTAGGTCGCGATACATCTTGGTTGCACCAGGATGTATAGAATATCCGGAACTATGAGCCTCGGTAAGAATAGTGGTGATCAAATCATCGATGCGGGGTACACATACCCTTCCCTTAATTCTCAAAACACCTTCCTCATCAATTATTGCCTCTTTAGCCTCTCCTTGCAACACTTTATCTCGGATTCGACTTAGCTTCTCATCATCAAACTGTTTCCCCTTAATCTGATCAAGAAAGGAAGATTTTGCCTCTACACAAGCTAACAATCCTCCCTTCTCATTTATTTCCAACCTCATAAGGTCATTAGCCAGGATCTGCACTTCTCTAGCCAATGGGCGTCTATAAGCTTGCAAATGAGCTAGACTTTCCCATCTTCCGGCCTTTCTACTCAAGCATCTGCCACAACATTCGCCTTCCCCGATGATGATACAAGATAGTGATGTCGTAGTCCTTCAGTAGTTCCATCCATCTCCTCTGTCTCAAGTTCAAGTCTTTCTGAGTGAATACATACTGTAGGCTACGATGGTCCGTGTAGACTTCACACTTAACCCCATACAAGTAATGTCTCCATTGCTTTAGTGCAAATACTACCGCGGCCAACTCCAAATCATGGGTCGGATAGTTACGTTCATGCACCTTTAATTGCCTCTAAGCATAAGAAATCACATTCTTCTCTTGCATTAGCACTGCACCCAACCCCGAATAGGATGCATCACAATAAACAATGAAGTTTTTACCCTCTACCGGCAAGGTGAGGATAGGCGCGGTAGTCAACAAGGTCTTAAGCTTCTGAAAACTTTCCTCACATTCATCTGACCATACAAATGGAACATTCTGCTTAGTCAAGTTCGTCAGTTGGGAGGCAATACAAGAGAATCCCTTGACAAATCGGCGGTAGTAGCTAGCTAAACCCACAAAACTCCTTATTTCTGACACGTTTGTAGGTCTTACCCAATTCTTCACTGTCTCAATCTTGGATGGATCCACCATCACCCCATCTTTAGAAACCACGTGCCCCAAGAAGGACACTGAATCTAGCCAAAACTCACACTTGGAGAATTTCGCATAAAGCTTTTTCTTCCTTAACAACTCTAACACCATTCTCAAATGCTCCTCATGTTCCTTCTTATTGTTGGAGTATATCAGTATATCATCAATAAACACGATCACAAAGAGGTCCAAATATGGCTTAAAAATCCCGTTCATCAAGCTCATGAAGGCAGCAGGGGCATTAGTAAGACCAAAAGACATTACCACAGATTCATAGTGACCATACCTAGTTCGAAAAGCGGTCTTTGGCACGTCCGTCGCTCGTATTTTCAATTGGTGATAACCGGATCTCAATCGATCTAGAGAAGACACAAGCACCTTGTAACTGATTGAACAAGTCATCAATGCGAGGAATGGGGGACTTGTTCTTAATAGTTACTTTGTTCAATTGTCGGTAATCTATGAACATTCGGAAACTCCCATCCTTCTTCTTCACAAATAGCACCGGAGCACCCCAAGGAGATGCACTTGGTCTAATGAAGCCTTTGCTCAACAACTCTTGAAGTTGTGCCTTTAACTCTCTTAACTCCTCGGGAGCCATTCTATAAGGGGGTATAGAAATGGGGCGAGTACCCGGTTCAAGATCGATACAGAAGTGAATATCCCTATCCGTTGGCATACCAGGAAGATCTGCAGGGAACACATCCAAAACTCACGGACTACCGAAACTGACTCAATCGAAGGTACTTGGGTAGTGTCATCCTTAAGATGTGCCAAGAAAGCTAGACAACCCTTACTAACCATCTTCTGAGCACGAATAAAGGAGATAATACGCACCGGACTGGAAGTGTAGTCTCCCTCCCACACTAACGGATCTGCCCCAGGCTTGGCTAACGTCACCGTTTTAGCATTACAATCCAAAATCGCAAAGTTTGGAGAAAGCCAAGTCATACCCAGAATTACATCAAAGTCACCCATTTCAAAGATGACCAAATCTACATAAGTGTTGCTCCCCACAAAATTCACCAAACAAGACCTATATACCCTTTTCAACTATCACCGACTCACCCACCGGAGTCGAGACAACACGAATAGGTATGTCAAGTAATTCACAATGTAATTTTAGACCATTAGCAAATGAAGATACATAAGAAAATGTGGATCCAGGATCAAACAATACGGAAGCCATGCAATCACAAATCAAAAGGTTACCTGTGATAACAGCATCAGACGCCTCCGCTTCAGATCTCCCAAGGAAAGCGTAGCAATGGGCCCCATTATTTGTGTCCGTTGCCCCTACCATGTTGCGTAGTAGTGGCTCCGTTTTGCCCATCACCTCTGCCGTTTTGGTGACCACCATTACCTCGACCACCACGTCCTCCAGAAAAGCGGCCTCTACCATGACCACCTCTACCTCTAGCTATTGGGGGTCTGTAACTCTGTTTTGGACAATTCCTCCTAATATTCTCCAACCTCCCCACATCCATAGCACTCTCTGGAGTCGGGCATAGGTCTCTCGGAGTAGTGTTGACCGTTCTGAGGTGGACCCCCAACTACGGTCTGTAGTGAAGACTGTATTGGTCGAACTGAGTGACCTCCGGAGTTCTGTCCTCTAGAGTAAGAACCATTAAACTCACCTCCCCTTCGAAACCTCTTTGATGTCGATGTCGTGGTGAAGTAATCTGGCTTCACTCCTTCCACCTCTATCACAAAGTCTACCACCTCTTGGAAGGATGTTGCCGTTGCCGCTACCTGTAAGGCTGAAATCCGCAAATCCGACCTCAACCCCTTCACGAAACGGCGAATCCGCTCTTGTGGACTGAAACAAAGTTGGGTGGCATATCTGGATAGTGCGCTAAATTTAGCCTCATATGCGTTACTGTCATCTTCCTTGCTCGAGACTCAAGAACTCATCTCTTTTTCTATCTCTCAAAGTCCTTGGGATATACTTCTCCATAAACACAGGTAGAGAATGATTCCCAGTCATTGGTGGTGCCTCTGTTGGTTGACACTCAACATGTGATCGCCACCACATTTTGGCGTTCCCTTGAAATTGATAGCTTACGAACTCAACGCCAAACCGTTCTACTATTCCCATTTTGTGTAGTAGCTCATGACAATCAACCAGAAAATCATAAGCATCTTCAGATTCTGCACCCTGAAGACTGGAGGTTTCAATTTCAAGAACTTACTGAAAAGTTCATGCTGATCATTTGTCATAATAGGCCCAGTAGTCAGTCATGGAAATGTGCCTATTCCCAATGATGCATCCATGCGGGGAGCCATAGTAGCCGCATGTCGTATCTCTGAAACCGGAGGTGTTGGTGCAGAAACCACTGGAGGAGCCTGTCCCTGATCGGATAACCCGCTAAGATAAGCAAGTACCTGGTTGATCATCTCTGGGGTAGGTTGGGGTGGCAATTCCTCATTTTGCACTTGTTCAGTTTCCCCTTCCTCGCCCTCTCTTACTACCTCCTCAGTCCTCAGTCGGTGGAGGGTCACCGCCCTAGTATCAGATGGGCTAGGGGCTCGTCCTCTCCTCTAGAAGACGTCCTCCCACGACCTCTTGCCCGCTCTTGCCTTTCCTTCGAGCCACAGCCCCAGTGGCTAGCTCAGTAGTTTCCTGTCTTTCCGTTGTCGCTGGTGGTGCGGTCGTTGCTCTAGTTCTAACCATCTGCGAAATAGAGTGAAGATGGTCAGATACCAATTGTATCACCTAGATACCAATTGGACTCAAGTAGTAGCACAAAGAAAGAATGAAAGAATGGAATTTTCCTAAAGTCTTATAGCCTCTCAAGGAAAATTAAAGGCGTCCCCCTACCGTTCCTTAAGACTCTACTAGACCTGTTCTTGTGTGATGAGACCAATGAACCTAATGCTCTGATACCAAGTTTGTCACGACCCAAATCGGGGACGCGACTGGCACCCACATTACCCTCCTATGTGAGCGAACCAACCAATTTTAACCCTTAACATTTTAATACAATATCAACAAAGAAATGCAGAAGACTTAACTCATTAATAAAACAAATCAATAACTATTATTATTATCCCCAAATCTGGAAGTCATCATCACAAGAACATCTATCCTCAAATTACTAAACTAAAATGTCTAAGAACAAAAATAACTAAAAAGCTAGTCCATGCCGGAAGTTCAAGGCATCAAGACTTGAAGAAGAAGATCCAGTCCAAGCTAAAGCATTAGCTCACCCTGAAGATCCGTGTACGAAACTGGCTTGAATTACTCTAATTACTGCGGAGTTGAAGTTGACGGAACGTTTGCTGCATTACACAAATAACAAAGAGGAAACAATAAAGTAGGGGGTCAGTACAACCACACGTACTGAGTAGATATCATCGGCCAACTCAAAATAGAAAATAATATATATCAAGTAATATTATAAATCAACTATAAACTCAACATGTAGCAACAACAAGTATTATAATCGTCAATAAATACCATCAAATTCATCCTTGAGGGCTCAAGCCTCAATACCATACTCATTTGGGAATTAAGTTCATTATGTTGAGTATATTATCATCTTTCGAGATTCATTATCTTTCTTCCTCTTGTGTCGGTACGTGACACTCCGATCCCCTACCACTATGTGTCGGTACGTGACACTCCGATCCCCTATATGTGTCGGAACGTGACACTCCGATCCCCTATATGTGTCGGAACGTGACACTCCGATCCCCTATATGTGTCAGTACGTGACACTCCGATCCCCTATATCTACGTGTCGGTTCGTGACACCCGTCCCACTAATACTATGTGTCGGAACGTGACACTCCGATCCACTAAATTCATTTCTATCCATTATCAAGCTTCTCTATTACCAAGGCATAATCAATCCATTACTTTAATCATCAAGCCTTCTTTTATACCAAGGCATCATCATTAATATCATAGATTAAAGTTTCTTCAAGATTTGGGATTCAATGGTTTTCATTATGCTTGTTTTATCAAAATCACATAATCATATTCACGCAAGCATACCATAAGCATATAGACAGGTTTACAATATCATCAACATATATTATTCACTATTAAGAGTTCACTACGAATATCGTAAAAACCATAACCTACCTCCACCGAAGAATTTGAATCCACAAGCAAATTCCCAAGCTTTGATTTTTCCCTTCGTTTTCCTCTCTCTCTTTTCGATCGATTCCTCTCTTTCCCTTGTTCTTTCTGTTTGTTTTATTCAAACCCTCCTTCTTTTTACCCTAATTAAAATATAATTAAGACTAAAAGAGGACAATTAAACCCACTAATTAACTTAAGGTTACCTCTTTCAACCCCCAAGTAATTAGACTTATCAATATTAACCCTCAATCTTTATTATTAGGAAAGAATAGTCCAAAACGACCCTTAAAACGTGTAGAGTAGAGATATCCTATCTGACTGGATCTGCGTGACCTGTGACGGGCCGTCGTGCCTGCGATGGTCCGTCATGGTGGGCGTCGCAGCCTCCAAATTCCAGGTGGGCTGTGACGGCCGTCACCCCTGTGACGGTCCGTCCTGCACCTCCGTCATGACGGTCAGAAACTCGTTTCTTGTACCAAATTCTCAAAAGTTGAAGTGTTAGTGTTTTGCAACGGAAACTCACGACGGTTCGTCGTGGAGGTGACGGCACGTCCTGCAGGTCTATCACAATTTACAGAGAGTCGATTTTAATATCCAATTTGAAGAATTCTAAGTGTCCTGGAACGGCACTCCTCGACGGGCCGTCGTGACCACGACGGTCCGTCGTGACACTCGCGTCCAGCCAGTTTTTCCCAGAAATGAACTCTGTTGCTCAAAACGACTAAACAGGTCGTTACATTAATCCATGAAATTCATGAAGGATCTCCACTCAATGCTCCAATCCAATATTTTCCTTGTGTTTTGGCTCCATGGAGTTCTAGTGAATTTCTAAGGGAATTAGAGTTTTAATTTTGAATAATGAATTCTCTATGTTTTAAGACTAAAAAACATGATGAAAATACCCAAATGAACCATTATAAACAACCCGATGTCTTATTTCGACATGGGGTGAATTTACAACTTCACCCTAGACTTAACAGTAAAACTGCGCACATGAGATAGACCATCGAGTGAAAACACCTACTGGGCGTCGTCCAATCGATGGTCCGTGTTGGCCATCGTAGTTTAGAAGTGATCCTTAATTTCCTTAGGCTAAGTACCCATCGACACTACCACCTAAAGGGCATCAACCAGACCACTGGCCGCCATTTGCCATCCGTGGGTGGGACTGCCTTACGCAGTTTTGTCCACCAACATGGGTCCTTCCTCAAGGACCTTTGGATGGTCCTTGGTTATGTTCTTCCATACATTTTCAACCCATATACATTCTTATACTAGTATAGGACCTTTCAAATGAATCTCATCCAAAAAGAACACTTAAAACATGAGGAAACATGCTATGACATACAAGGTCATTTCAGGGAAGACCTTTCGAACGTCATGGACATTCTTGGAAGTTTGACCTACAAGCTTCATGAAACCTGAAACGCTGCCTTTAATCACTATAATAACTCATATAAGGTCCTGATTAACTCATAAAACCCACATATAACCATATAACCACATATGAGGCACATAGGTTAGTTAGTTGTAGAACGTCTTGGTCATCCCTTGACGTTTGAGTTACAATGCACCTAAAACTCTAGATACTGCCTCAATACAACATTTTCTACTATTTTTGGACCTTATACCATCATGAAAACCATGTTAGGATCTAGATTCACCTAAGTCTTTTTCGAGGTATTACAAAATAAGTTGTATAGTTTGATTATTTGTTTAGATTGATGCCTATGACTATTCGTAAGAGAATTTGTGTATCGAATTAGTTTTAATAGAATGGATTTGTTGTTAATATGTAGGAATGGTGGTAATCTAACCTAATTCTCTATAGATTATGTAGTATATGCGTTGAATTATGTTAATTTGTATTGTCCACTTATGGTGGCGGTGCTTATGTGTTCTAATTGTAATGAACACGACCAAGTCGGCATTATATTATGAATTGTGATATTAATATGTGTTATCTTGGGTTGTTGGTTAATATTAATCATGCTTTTGTACAAGTATATGCGTAAAATGAAAGCGAGTGCTCTTCTAATTGACGATAGGTGATCATGGTAGACTATAGTGTTGTCCTAATGTGTGTAGTCGTCATGTTGAATCATGATCTTCCTAATTGACTATATGAGTCTTATAATGTAATATATTGATGTTTCTATAGGAGTAAATATATTGACTTGTACTAGACATAGTAATCCTTGTGTGATACTTGAGTATTATTTTACTTGTGATAAAGTGAAGATGTGTGTGTCTTGTTTGGTAGACCTATGTCCCACTACTTCATACATGAAGAATGTGAATATAAATTCCTTACTTATTAGGATGAAGTACCTTAGTCATTTATTGAAATGTACGGTTGAAATATGACCTTGAATAGGGTTAAGAGAGTCATTAACTTGAAACCTTCAAACTAGAAAGGAGGTTGACATAGCCTTGAAGTTAAAAGATGTATTGGTATACTTGTTTTGTGAATAATGGATTTTGGGGTAGGTTAGGTGGTACCCGAGACCACACCCTAGAAGATAGTTCCAATCTCGAATTGTGAAATGGCATACTCGAGATCTCGGATGTCTTGTACAAGTCCTTCTGCATCGTTCATATAATATAAACATATGAAAAATAGTGCGGGATTAAAAACTTATCACATTAATATCTTAAAATATCTTCATATAAAATCCATAGGAAATACTAAGTCTCATTTAATCAAATCATATAATCAAGAATACATGGAACACGGGCCATACAATAGAAATATAGAAATACATAGTCTATTACAATACTTAAATAAAAGAGATAAAAGATATCTATGACCTCGATTCAAATAAGGACATACTTCAACTTACTCAATCAATCATCCAATCCAAGCTTAACTCCCAAAGGCACTTTAACCTATGAATAACTTTAGATATAGCTAAAAGAAATGAATTTGTACAAACCCATGTATTAAGTATGACATAATCTGTAAAAATCATAAAAATGAACATTTATTACAAACTTGATCTTTTTTATTTAAATTTTATAATATAACAATAATAACAACATTTAACACCATTGAAACACATCAGATAACACTTAGTACATTTTTCACATTTTTAGAAACAACTTACAGTGAACTAATGTACTATTACAGTGAACTTCCTCATTGTTACAATGATGTCTATTCAGCCCTTTTATACTTTATATCATGTAATTCCCTCACTACATGTGATCCTATAACTCACTTATGTAAGACAAAGACAAACCGGCCATACACTCTCTCTAGGCACACCTAAATGATCCTTAAGACCACCTATAATGATATAAACATACTTACAATATACCAACCACATAATGTCACATCAAGGTTTATCATCTAGATGTTATCGGCGTTTTCTTCATTTTTAAGGACTAAGACTAGCCTCTTACTCTCATGTCATTACATTCATTAGTTCAAAAATACAAAAACAAAAAAACTTAAAACTTTAGGTATCATTAATTGGAAGTGGACATAGGCCTCTACATACACATAATATATATTCATATCAACTATACACATAGCGTTCGTATAGGAAGATTACATAGCCTTCTACTTTAATTGCACATACATATATGTAAAACATAGAAATAGTCTAACCGATTGTCTCATCTCATACCATTTAAATTTTTATCACAATATAGTCATAGACCTTACATCAATCCAACAAGACAACATATAGGTCATAAAAGATTATAGTACTCCATTGAAAAGGAAAGAAGTGAAAAAGTCATTAAGCTCATAATATATTCGTTAGCTAGATGATGGCATTTCCGTCTAAGTTCACCACATACCCCTCTTGGATAAAAGAAAGAATCCAAGCCTTCAACAATGTCGCCTTCAAAACACTTCAATGACCTAAACCTCAAATGTTTGGGGAAATGGAAGAAAATGGGGTTAATACTCCACATGTACTGAATATGAGACCTTATACACTTAGAGAAGGAAAAAATGCTAAAAGGGACTTTTTATCCAAAACATGACATTTTACTCCATTAGGAACGTAATGCAAAGCCAAACAAGTCATATTAACCAACAAAACATACTTACTACCTCAACAAGTAAAACTTATCAAAACATACGTGAAACCGTCATTTACTACAACCCTATCATAAAGAAATAATATCACCAAAATGAATACGAGTCAAAAATATCATAATAACCAAGACAGTTACTCACAAGTCCTTATCAAGTCAACGAGTGCAATGACCAAGCAAAGCTCCATAATCTTACTCAATCAAATATCCTCAAGAAGAAAACATCACCAATGTCCAACTTTACATATCATGGAATTTAGGTTTACGTTTCGTTATATATTAACAATATAACCTATAGCATATTCATAAACGAACTAATCAGCATATATTATTAAAAATGTTCCATGATCATCAAATATACATCGTATATTATCATAACATAAACATAGATAATAACCTCCTCCTAAGACTTCCCTCTAGGCTAACTAGTGCAAAGTTTAGGTAGTCTCATACCTCTGCCTAGACAAAGCTAGACCACCTTAGGTTACACAAGTTAGAGTTTAAGTCCTTCAATTCGTTTTACCTTTTGGAAATATCTTGCCCTAACTGCATAGACAACATGATCTAGTGTAGAATCCGGTATAATAAAACCCTACAACCAAAGAAGGCAGACTACTGGCCAAGGTAGTACCAAAACATGAAACATAGAACCTACGTGGATCCACTAGCTAGTATTCCTATAAGGGCAATATAGTTCAAGAACTAGGAGATTTGGTTGGGATTCTCTTCATGTGCCATTAATTATAGTCTACAATCTCATAAGTAATGTAGTGTTCCTACCTTCCCTATGTGGGAAAGGTCACTTCCTCAATCTTGTTCAGTCGTTGCTAAGCTAGTCCCCTTTTGAAATGTCTTTAACATTTAATTATCAATCATAGATCAGTTTAGGTCATAGGGTCTACCCCTTGTAAAATATTCATCATCAATAGCTCAATAAGAATTGTATGATAATAAGTCCTTTCTTCACAATCAAAGTATGTGAGGTTAACACATTAGCATTTCATAGAATATCAAGGCACATTGATAGTTTTAACCATTCTTGCATCACATACACCTTAATCAACCTCATAACATAGTCAAGAAAATTCAATTCTACATCATACCACAATATAATTCTAATATAAGGCATACTCCAATGAAATATCATGACTTAACAACAATTAATCACAATTGGAAATAAAGATGGGATTCTAAGAATTGCCAAGTCTTACTCATAGTCAATCCTCAAGGTCTTACCATAAAACCATAAATCAACCCAATTTGACGAGTAACGTCATCACACAATGATAACTAATATTATAATAAGGTCAATTCTATCTCAATAGCATAATCAAACAGTAGCTCAAAACATAAGACAAGATACATAGGCTAATTTCACATTACAATTCATAACCTTAATCATATCTCAAGAACTATCATAATAGGCCTATAACTAGTCTTAATTTAATCATAATATTACCCCACGGAGAAACAATAGAACTTTTAAAACCCTTATCTAGTAAATCCTATAGTTGAGCCTTAAACTCCTTCAACTCAACCGGAGCCATCCGATAAGGATGAATTAATATGGGATTTGTATCGGTAGCAAACTAATGCAAAAGTCAATTTACCATTCGGTAGGAATACCGGGAAGGTCATTAGGGAAGACCTCCAAAAATTCACTCACTACGGGTACCGACTCAATGGGAGGAACTTCGAAGTGTAGATCTTGGACTATTATTATATGATTTAGACAGCCTTTTGAGATCATTTTGCATGTTTTTAGACAAGAAACAATACGATATCTAGGAATAAAATTTCACCCCTTCCACTCAACAACAGGTTCATTTGGAAAGTTAAACATAACAACTATTGTCCTACAACCAATTGATGCAAAAAAGGCATGCAACCCATAGATACCCAAAATAACATCAAAGTCAAGCATATCGAGTTCTACTAGATCAACATACGAAACTCGATCGGGAGACATTATTTGACAATTTCTATTACACCCTTTTTGAAAAGAGTATAAAAGGTTCGTGGAAAATATTGGGTAAAATATCTAAATTTTTATCTCCTAGAGGTGTAACAAATAATAATGTAGCGCCGAAATTAAGTAAGGCATATACATCAAGACAGAAACCTTTTAACATATCGGTCACCACATCGGGAGAAGTCTCTTGCTCACCCCTAGAGCGGAGAGCATAGTAGCGGTTATTATTTGGAGCATTAGTAGAAACACTTTCCTGAGCTTGACCACTACCCTTGTCTTGACTCTTCAATTTCAGAAAATCTCACATCTTGTGACAACTCTTGCCACAACTAAAATAATTATATGTCCCCTCAAAGCAATCTCCATAGTGCTTTTTACCACAGTTTCCACAAGTTGGCTTCTGATTTGGTGAATTATTACCTTTTTCTTCATGAATTTAGGGTAACACACCCTATCACCACTAGCTCTTAGGATATTTGAAGGGACATGATTAGAAACCTACTTCATTGTATTTCAATTCTATTCTTCGAAGAACCTCAATCTTATGACCTCTCTCCCTTATCATATCATGTTTTTCGCTTAGACCTTGCCTCCTCAACCCTTCTTCCATACATTATAAGACAAGAAATGTTCTTGTTGTCATGTAGCATAGACGATTGGAACTCCTATTCTATGTCCTCCAACACCCCCGACACAAAAAGGCTCATTTGGTCGCTAGGATTGTAGACCAAAGAAGGAGCATATTTGAAGAACTTAATAAATTCCAAATAGTACTGATGGACACTCCTTCCTACTTGTACAAGATTGATGAACTCCACCACTTTTTCGTCCCTCATCTTCATTGGGAAGAACCGATCTAGAAAAGCTACTTAAAGATATCCCAAGTTACAGGACCACCCTTAACGACCTATTTTCCCTCTATTTCACATACAAAGTTTGAGCCACATCCTTGACTTGGTATGTGGAAAACCCGACCTTCTAATATGAAGACACACCATAACATATAGTATCTGGTAGACCTCATCGATGAATTCTTGGGGGTCTTCCTCAACCTTAGACCTATAGAAGATACGGGGGTTCATTCGAGTGAAGTCTCTTAGATGATAAGACATAGTAAAAAATATTGATGAGCTCGGGGAGCAATCTCCCAATTTTCTTGTGTCCGTATAGCTTGGGCTTGAACCGTTGTGACTTGTGCTTGAGTAATAATTGCTTGGGCCATTTGATCAAGAATAGCCCTCCTCTCAGCCTCCGTTATAGGTGGACGGTTAGCTAGGTCTTTATCAACATTAGCATTTTTCTCAAGAAGAGGAACTTGGTCACCATGGGAAAACGTTCCCACATTATAAACTTCCTATTCAAGTCTTCGAGACACATTCCTTCGAGTGTTTATGCTTCCTATAAGACCAACAGTAGGATTAGATAAAAAAGCACACCATATATATACTTTATTGGCACGATATAAGATTTCCAAGAAAGATAGCGATTCCTAATCATCATATAGGTTCCTACTCATAACTGTGGCACGCTTCATAATTATTAATAGAACCCACATAGACGTGGTAGAGAGAGAGACATAACTCAACGACATTAAACCTCATGCTCTAATACCATGTTTATCACATCCGGGTGGACCCCCTAGATGTAACCGGCGTCGTTGTCCTTTTCAAGGACTAAGACTAGCCTCCTACTCTTATATCATTACATTCATAGGTGGAAAATATGGAAAAATTAAAAACTTTCATTATCACTACTTGGAGGTTTACAAAGACCGCTACATAAACATAATATATATTCATATCGAGCATACATAGACCCTTTGTATAGGAAGGTTACATAGTTTCTACTATTATTTCACATGCACATACTTCAAATATAGAAGTAGTCTCAGGATTGTCTCATCTCATACCATCTAAACGATTATCACAATATGGGCATAACCCTCACATCAATCCAACAAGACCACATATAGGTCATATAAAAGTATAGTACTCAATTGAAAAAGAAAGATATTAAAGATTCATTAAGCACATAACAAGTATGTAAGCTATATAATAGAATTGTCCTCGGAAATTGAGAACTTACCCGACTTGGATGAAATAAAGAATCCAAACCTTCAACAATGTCGCCTTCCAAACTGTTCAATGACCGGAATCTAAAATATCTAGGAAAAGGGAAGAAAATGGGGTTAGTATTCCACATGTACTAAATATGAAACCTTATGCACATAGAAAATAAAAACATGCTAAAAGGAACTTTTTAGTCAAAACATGTCATTTTACCCCTTTAGGGACTTAATGCAAATACAAACCACTCATATCGACCAACCAAACATGCTTACTATCTCTACTAGTAATACTTATACAAAAATACATGAAACCATGATTTACTACAACCCTATCATCAAGGAATAATATCACAAAAACTAATAAGAGTCAAACATATCATTATAAACAAGATAACTACTTAGAAATCCTTATCAAGTCAACATGTGCAATGACCAACCAATGCCCCATAACCTTAGTCAATTAAGTATCCTAACTAGAAAACATGACCAACGTCCAACATTACATATCATGTCATTTAGGTTTAGATTTTATCATATATTATCATTATAACCCAAGGCATATTCATAAATGAAATAATCAACATATAGTATCAACAATGTGCCATGGTCATCATACATATATCATATATTATCATAACATAAAAAGATATAATTACCTCCTCCTAAGACTCACCTCAAGTCTAACCAGTGCAACGTTTAGGTAGAGTCCTATAACCCTACCTAAACTAAGCTAGACCCCTTAGGTTATCCAAGTTAGAGTTCAAGTCCTTTAATTTCTTTTACCTTTTGGGAACATCTTTCCCTAACTGACAAGAATCCGGAATCAAAAAACCACACATCGAAAGAAGGTTGACTACATGACAAAGTGGTACCAAAACATACAACATAGCAACTACGTTGATCCAGTGGCTAGTACTCCTATGGAGGAAACATATTTCAAGAACTAGGGGATTTAGTTGGGGCCCTCTTTATGCGCCATACATTATAGTCTCCAACCTCAATATTAATGTATTGTTGCTACCTTTCCTATTTAGGAGACACTTCCTCAATGTATTCCACTCGGTGCTAAGCTAGAGTCCCATTTAGAAATGTT
Source organism: Solanum peruvianum (assembly GCA_027705065.1). Classification (NCBI taxonomy): domain Eukaryota; kingdom Viridiplantae; phylum Streptophyta; class Magnoliopsida; order Solanales; family Solanaceae; genus Solanum; species Solanum peruvianum. Next base: position 17,982,883 of record JAKWJD010001759.1, read on the forward strand.
TTAAGATTGTAATTATCAATCATACCTTAGTTTAGTTCATGGTGTCGACCCCTTATATACTCATCATCATAAGTAGATCAATAAGAATTGTATGAGAATAAGTCCTTTCATCACAATCCATGTGAGGTTGACATATTAGCATATCAAGTCACATTAATAGTTTTTACCATCCTTATATCGCATACACCTCACAATATAACCAAGACATTTCAATTGAATATCATACAACCCTATAATCCTAATATAAGACATAATCCAATGTAATATCATGAATTAAAAACAATTAAAAATAAAGATAGAGATTCTATGAATTACCAAGTCTTCCTCATAGTCTATCATCAAGGTCTTACCATCTGATATACAGTAATTTCACAGTATAATTAATACTTTTTACTTAAGTTTAGTGTGTCCGAAAGTCTTTTTGCTCTAATTTTATATAAGTTTCTCTTTATTTTGCAGGAAATATGTCCAAAGATGAATGCGGAGATTTGGAGCGAAAAAATGCAGAAGAGACCACCTACGGAGCTTATGACGGTCCGTCGTTCTTGTGACGGTCCGCAGGTGGAAGCGTAGTGCAGCTGCTGAAGGAAGATTGGGAAGTCTGACCAAGTGTGGGGTTACGAAGCTTGTGACGGTCCGTAGTGTCTATGATGGTCTATCTTGTAGGTTCGTCATGAAGTTCAGAGAAGTAATCCTAGTACCGATATTCCAAGAGTTGAAGTGTTCTGGAACGAAGATCGTCGACGGACCGTTGTGCCTATGACGGTCCGTCATACTTTCCATCGAGTGTAATAAAGAGAACAGCAGAAGAAATTGCATAAGTATGGGACGACGGAGTCCATGACGGTCCGTCGTGACCATGACGATCCATCGACCCAGCCGCGTTTTGGCAGATTTCCAGTAAATAGAGTCCTTGTTTAATTAGGTTTTTATTTTTTATAAATAGTTCAAAATTTTTGAGGTTAGACTCTTAGATTGTTAGAAACCGTATTAGTAAACATTGTATTGTTAGTCTTTTTGTGAGATTATTGATTACTTTGAGATTCTTGCAAGTTATTATTGGTGATTAATCAAGCAATCTTTCGGATTTTACTCTTTCTCATTGAAGTGAGTACATGAATTCTTATTTAATATATTTAAATAATGTGATTATGACTATGAGTAACTAAACTACATAACTAGGGTTGTGGGAACCATAGGCAAATAATGAGATAAAACCTAACTAAAATAACAATTCTAGAATAGTGTCTTCCATGTATTAATAATTCTTTCGCTTAGAAGTCTTTTTAACGGATGGCCAATGTTAGAACTCGCCTTAATGCTACTTGCCGTACCAAGGAGGTAGATAATAGGAAAAGAATTATCAACATAGATTTAGTGTATACTCTCTAATAGGCTAGTGTTGATTGGTACGGGGTAATAACTTAGTCAAATATCGAATACGATGCTTAATATGAGGTAAAGATAAGGGTTAGGAAAGCAACACACGTAGTTGGACCAAGGTGCGGAGTGAGATTATCTAGATGCCGGACAAAGGATTTAGAAATACATAACTTATCACTTTGCATGTAAGATACTAGGAAACAATTGTTATAGGTATAATTATCAAGTTATGAAATTGTGGGGACATAGTGAACAACTTTGTGTCACTACCAGGAGAGTCCGTTAGTAGTTCTTGGGATAGATTCACCTCATTCTTGAGATGTGTTCCAAATCACCGTATAGATGATGAGTCACTGAAGGAATACTTCTATCGGGGACATGATGATAATAATAAAGCGGTATTGGACAGTATAGAAGGTGGATCTCATGGGGAGTGTCCTTATGCTGAGATTGATGAAAAATTAGAGAAAATCTCCCAGAATAACAAAGCTTGGAGTACTAGGAAGTCTGATACAGGGAGAAACACCTTCGCAAAGCAGTCTACTCACAACCCAGCCACAGATGAGATTCGTGAAGAAAAGTCTCAGATGAGAACCGAGCTTGGGTTGGTACTAAAACATGTCACTGGGGTGCAGAAAAGATAAATGCAGTCAACTACTTGTCGAAACCACGACCATAAAACGATGAGTGCTATTATGAGGAGGATTCGTATGCAGTAAATGAGCAAATGGGGGGGTTTCCGACAAAGTGCCCAAGGCTCTAATAAGGAGAATTGGCGCCAAGGTCAAGGGAACCAAGGTCGGAACTATGGTAACTACAATTGTGAGGGTCATTATGTCCGAGATGGAAACTACAATCGCGACAACAACTTCAAGAGGGGTAAATATGGTAATAGAAATGACAAGAATGGAACCTATGTTCCTCCTCAAAATCGTGAAGTTACTCCTAGGGATGGTGCAGGTAGTATGTCGCGAGTTGAGGATATGTTGCATAAAATGATGAGGAGGTTCGATGCAAGTGATAAGCACAATAAAGAGTTGAGGAATGATTTAGCAGTTATTGGGCAAAAAGTCGATACACATGCAATATCGATTAAGCAACTTGAGTTACAATTGGCCCTATTATCTGCAATTGTGAACACACGGTAACCAGGCACTCTTCCTAGCAACACTGTCCAAAATCCGAAAAATGATAGACATTGTATGGCAATTACTACTCGCGGTGGCAAGCAAACCATTGACCCACTTATGCTGTCTAATGAGAAAAAGGTGACAAAAGATACTGATAAAGTGGTACATGTTGATGGTGAATAAGAGGATAACACTGCAAAAGATGTTGAAGTGCCTTAAAAGGTAACTCTCATACCTAGTCCAACACCCCAATTTCCTCAAAGATTATTGAAAAATACCGAGGATGGTAAATATCGGCATTTTATAACAATGTTGAAGCAACTTTCTATCAATGTCCCTTTGGTAAAAGCTTTAGAACAAATGCCCGGTTACGCCAAGTTTATGAAAGATCTAGTCACCAAGAAAAGATCGGTCACTTTTGAGGATGATGATAGAATGCAGCATTGTAGTGATATTGCTACAAGATCTCTGGTCCAAAAGAAAGAAGATCCGGGTGCGTTCACTATTCCTTGTACAATAAGGCCATTTCATTTTTCGAAAGCATTATGTGATCTGGGGGCAAGCATATATCTCATGCCCCTCTCAATTTACAAGAAGTTCAGTTTGGGTGATCCAAAGCACACTGCGATGCGGCTACTGATGTCTGATCGAATAGTAAAAAGGCCTATACGGATACTCCACGATGTGCTTGTAAAAGTGGAATCGTTCAAATTTCTGGCAGATTTTGTAATTCTTGATTGTGAAGTCGATTTTGAAGTGCCCATTATTCTAGGGAGGCCATTCCTTGCTACATGAAGAGCCTTAGTAGACATGGAAAAGGGGCAGATGAAATTTCGGTTGAACAATGAGGAATTGACCTTTAACATTTGTAGGTCCATGAGGTAGAGTGGTGAACTCCAATCGGTATCTGCTATATCCTACATCATGGATGAGACATCTGAGACACGAATAGAAGAACGTCTAGGGGTAGAAGCATTAGCGGCAGTGATAATGAATTTTGATAGAGATTGCATTGAAGAGTATGAGTCATTAGTTGCGGCTCTTAACCGAGGTGATGTTTGGTTTAAGCCGAAGAAATTTTAGCTAGGTATGAAGAATCACGAGTCCCCACCCGCGAAACCAGCTATAGAGGAAACTAAAAGCTCTCCCACCTCATCTCAGGTATGAATTCTTAGGAAATGGTGACACTTTGCCGGTAATCATTGCATCAGACCTGGATGAACAACAAGTTCAGAGTTTGGTGAAGGTGCTAAAAAGGTTCAAAAGGGATATTAGGTGGACTATTGCGGAAATTATTGGGATCCCTTCTTGTATTTTCTCTCATATAATCAAATTCATGCCTGATCATAAGCCAAGTATTGAGCACCAGAGACGCTTAAATCCTCTTATACAAGAGGTTGTGAAGAAGGAAATCATTAAGTGGTTGGATGCCGGAGTAATCTATCCAATCGCCGATAGTAGTTGGGTATGCCCGATTCAGTGTGTACCTAAGAAAGGGGAAATGATTGTGGTCCCCAACGGAAAAAATGAACTTATTCCAATGAGACCGGTTACTGGATGTAGGTTGTGCATGGATTACCGCAAACAAAATTCATGGACTAAAAAAGACCACTTTCCTATGTCCTTCATGGATAAGATGTTGGATAGAGCTGCTGGAAAAGGGTGGTATTATTTTCTTGATGGATATTCGGGGTATAATCAGATATATATTGCACCAGAAGATCAACAAAAAACAACTTTTACTTGTCCATATGGGACCTTTGCGTTCAGAAGAATGCCGTTTGGGTTGTCCTATGCACCCGCCACATTTCAGAGATGTATGATGTCGATATTTTCTGACATGGTGGACGATACTATAGAAGTTTTTATGGATGATTTTTTGTGGTTGCTGATTCATTCGAGCGGTGTTTGACCAATTTATCTGAGGTCCTTAACAATGTGAAGACTGCAATTTTGTACTAAACTGGGAAAAGTGTCATTTCATGGTGAAAGAGGGTATTTTGTTCGGTCATCGCATTTCAGAAAAGGGCATAGAGGTTGATCGAGCTAAAGTCGAGGTAATAGAGAGACTTCACTCACCGATCTCTGTGAAAGGTGTGAGAATCTTTCTTGGGCATGCAGGTTTTTACCGGAGATTCATCAAAGACATTTCAATGATTGCACATCCATTGTGCGAACTGCTGGAGAAAGATTGTTAATTTTGTTTTGATGAATCCTGTCTTAAAGCATTCGGTGAGCTAAAAGAAAAGTTGGTGTCTGCGCCTATCATTATTTCTTCGGATTGGAACAGTCCAGTTGAGGTGATGTGCGATGCTAGTGGGGTGTCTCTTTGTGTAGTATTGGGATAGAGAAAAAACAAAATCCTTCACCCCATTTACTATGCTGGTAAAGCCCTAAATGAAGCTCAAAAGAACTACACAGTAACCGAGCAAGAACTCGTTGTAGTAGTCTTTGCTTTTGAGAAATTTCGCTTCTATTTGCTAGGTACTAGAGTTATGGTGCATACTGACCACTCATCATTGATATATTTGATGGCGAAGAAGGATGCGAAACCTAGGCTGATTCGTTGGCTATTACTGCTACAAGAATTTGACTTTTAAGTGATGGATAGAAAAGGAACTGAAAATCAAGTTGCTAATCACTTATCTCGTCTAGAGGATGAAGCTATTAGAGAGTTAGGGGATAAGACTCACATTGATGATATTTTCCCCGATGGGCATGTATTGGCTGCTTCACAAAACTTGATCCCATGGTTCGCAGATTTTGCGAACTATCTTGCTAGTTATATTGTTCCATCAGACTTGTCCTTTCATCAAAGAAAAAAGTTCATGTAAGATGTGAAGAAGTTCTTTTGGGATGAAAAATACTAGTATAGGAGTTGTGCCGACGGGCTTATTCGGCGTTGTGTGCCACAATGTGAGATGTTGAGTGTGTTGGAGGCATGCCATTCCTCACCCGTTGGTGGACATCACAGTGCTATCCGAACCGCTCATAAGATATTACAATATGGTTACTATTGTCCAACTCTTCATCATGATGCTAGTGAGTTTGCAATAGAATCTGACAGATGCCAACAAGATTGCGGCATTTAAAGAAAGCAAGAGCTCCCTCTAAACCTCATTCTTGTGACTGAGTTATTTCATGTTAAGGGTATTGACTTTATGGGCCTTTTTGTGATTTCTCGTGGAATGAATTACATTCTAGTAGCAGTTGCTTATATATCTAAATGGGTCAAAGCCATCGCCCTCGCAAACAATGAAGGGAAGAGTGTCACTTCATTCTTGAAAAAGAATATATTCTCTCATTTTGGCACCCCAAGGGCCATTATTAGTGATGGGGGCTCCCACTTCTGCAACAGATTGTTCAAGGGGCTATTGGAGAAATATGGGGTTCGCCATAATGTGGCCACTCCTTACCACCCTCAAAATAGTGGGCAAGTTGAACTGTCGAATCGGGAGATCAAACAGATATTGTCAAAAACAGTAAACGCTAGTAGAACAGATTGGTAAAGGAGGCTTGATGATGCTCTTTGCACCGACCGGACAGCATATAAGAACCCCATAGGTATGTCTCCATACAAAATTGTATATGGGAAAGCTTGTCATCTTCCGGTTGAGTTAGAGCATAAAGCCATGTGGGCTATGAAGAAGTTGAAAATGGATTGGAGCAAGCTGCAGAACAACGGTTAAATGGGTTGAATGAACTCGATGAATTTTGCCTGAAAACCTATGAAAGCTCAGCCTTATACAAATAAAAGATGAAGAAGTACCATGATAACAAAATTGAAAACGAGAGTTTATGGTCGGGGATTTGGTGCTTTTAATCAATTCTAGGTTGCGCTTGTTTCCGGGCAAGCTCAAGTCTAAATGGACTTGTCCTTACTTGGTTACCCAAATATTCCCTCATGGAGCAGTTGAGTTGGAAACTAAGGAGGGTGTGCGGTTCAAGGTGAATGGACATCGCATAAAAATCTATTTCGGGCATGCTGAAACGGCGAATGAAGTGATTAACGCATACCATCTTGATGAAGTCTGAGTAATCAAGTGTCCCCTGTCGTGCCGCGACATTAAATCAGGCGCTTGTTGGGAGGCAACCCAATACTTATAGTATTTTTATTAATGGTAGCATTTTTCTACTAATGGGTTTTTATATTTGCAAGCACATCACCAGGAAATTCTGTAGAAAATTACTCTGCAGCAGTCACTGACGAACACATCGACAGACCGTTGCGCCTGCGATGGACCGTTGTATGCCTCCGTTGTACCAGGTACGTCTTTTTCTTATTTTCAAACTAGGACACACACGACGGAATCAATGACGGGTCATCACAACTGCGACGGACCATTGTCGCGTGATTAATGAGTCGTACCCGACCCGACCCAGTTGAAGTTTATTATAAAATTTCACCATTTAAACTACCCAACCCATCATTTAACTCCCATTCCTTCACTATTCCTCCCATTACCCTCTCTTTTCAACTTCCACAATCTCTCCCTCTATCAACAGATCACTGCCCCCCCACCACAATTCTCCAAAGCCCTAAAAGTGTTAATCTACTAGTCGGAGTTGCTGTTGTGGGTGTCTTCCTGGTCACCGAGTACTTGTCCTTTTTGTTTTCCCCAATTCTAAGGTATGTGTCTCTAATTTCTATTAATGTATCTTGCATTTTTGTTTATTAATTAGTATTAGTTTAGTTGTTCATGATATGTTCGTTTCTTTTATATAAGTTTCTGTCTGACCTAGGTTAAAAATGTTCGAAATTGCCATGTTTACAACCCTAGACATAGGTGCTTTTGCATTGCTAGTTTCCAAGGTATTTGGGTTAGACAAATGTAGGTCCAAAACACCATAAGTTTGATTTGGGTTCATCGGGGATGAATGGGGTACCCCAGTTCTGTCACTGATCTACAGAACGAGACCCCGATGAGGACCGTCGTAGGTTCCATTCCAAAAGCCCTAACACCCCAATACCTATTTTTTTCTAAGTGTCCCCAAACGGACACATGTGACGGACCGTCGTCTTCACGACGGTCCGTCCTGCACAACCAATCTGGTTGTTTGAGACCCTGTTTCTAGGGGTCTATCATTTTTTTCTAAGTGTCCCCCAACGGACACATGTGATGGACCGTCGTCTTCACAACGGTCCGTCCTGAACGACTATTCTTGTTGTCAGAGAACCTGTTTCTAAGGGTCTCTCAATTTTTTTTAAGAGTCCCCCAACAGACACATGTGACGGACCGTCGTCTTCACGGCGGTCCGTCCTGCACAACCATTCTGGTTGTCAGAGACCCTGTTTCTAAGGGTCTCTCTCTATTATTTCTAAGTTTCCTTCAAAGGAAACATGTGACGGACCGTCGTCGTCACGACGGTCCGTCCTGCATTACTGTTATAACTCAAAGACCCCTCTCCAAAGGGTCTCCATTTTTTTCCAAGGGTCCCCTAACGAACACCTACGATGGATCGTCGTACGTGTGACAGTATGTCCTGCATATACCCTCATACTAGTAAGAGACTCTCGTTCAGGGTTCTCAATATATACATAGTCTAAGTAAGACACGAAGGACCTCATGACGGTCCCTCATAGTCACGACGAGCCGTCACCAGTCCCGTCGTGTGTCACTGTTACTATAGCAATGACATACTATTTTTAATTTTTTTTTATTTTTTTTGTATTGTTTTGTTTGTCTTGTTTGCCACTACTCGTACTAATATTGATCCTTTATAGGTACTATCTACTAAGGCACCCAAGAAAGATCGAATCTTCGCACGCGGGCACGTATGATGATGAGCGTGAACCCGAGTATGTGCCCCCGGCTATGATGATGAGCGTGAACCCGAGTATGTGCCCCCGGCACTTCCACCCCTTCCCGTGCTGCACGTGCTCCCAGATCCACAGCCAAAAAAGTGGCGTCCGGCGTAGTCACTTTCTACCAGTCTGATGAGGAGCACACACTAACCGGCAACACCCTCTGGGTTAGCCACAAATGAAGGAGCATCAGGCTCGATAGGAGTATCGTGGTCAGAGGAAGCCTCCGGTTCTGCTAAGGTTCCCGCCACCGCTGCAGCGTCGGCCTCGTCTGATGAGGCTGATAGTTCGGAATCCAAATCATGTTCACCATCTCCGGCCCCCAACCCAGCCAGTGACCAGCCCAACCGGTGGTGTGTCTACGGGCAATTTCAAGTCTACTCCGACGCCAAGTTCCTGACTGATAAAGGAGTGAAGACTCGAACACTCACCTTGGAGCGGCGGGTCCTTACAGGGAGTCTAGCGACGATGCCTGAGATCCACAATCTCTTCACCAGGCATTGCTTGGAGTGGACAGCACGTCTGTTTGGACGTTACAGTGAAGAAATGGTCCGAGAGTTCTACGCATCCTACGTAGCGACTCTCCGATCACAGATAGATAGGCGGGCTGCCCCCGCCAAACAGGCCCCAATGGAGCAGGTCTGAGTACGAGGCCTGCAGGTTGACATTTCCCTGCCTGCCATCAGCCGGTTTTGATATGGCGAGGGTGTTGATGCTACTCGGACCCCTCTCACTGCCGAGATTTACTACCACTGGCAGATAGATAAAGATGTCCAGTTCCTGCGCGATCCATCGCTGAGAGAGACCACCAAGAGGTGGATGGCCCTGCACCTGTCAGTTGATGGAGAGGGTGCCGACTGGGTGACTGAGCCAAAGGGTTCCATAAAGAAGGCCAACCTCACTTTCACGGCGAAGTTCTTGTGGTTGATTGTCTGCCACTGCCTTTCTCACACAGCCGCTGATAATATCGTTACATGGGATCGAGCAGTGTTGATGGCGGCGATGATAGCCGGGTTCAAGGTAGATTTCACGTGGCTTCTACAGGCAGTCATGCACGAGAGGGATTTCCAGGTCACTACTACTTACCCTTTCCCGTGCATGATCTTTTCTCTCTGCAGGTCTGCAGGTGTGTCTATATAGCTCGTAGAACAGCTCAAGAACCCGTCTAGAGCTGCCCCCACTTGCTGATGATCTTGCTGATACGGTAGCCCAGGCCCGCACGGCTACACAGGCGGCGTCCAGTGACACTACCCCGGTCGAGTCTATCCCGGGTATTAGCATTGCCCCGAGCTCCTCTCGCATTGCCCCTCTACCGCTGCTGGTCCTGCTTGCTAGGGTCCTAAAATTAGAGACCCAAATGTCTACACTAGTGCATCATATCCAGTCGTGGATGCAGAAGTCTATTACAGAGTCAGAAGAGCACTTAGAGCGGAAAATGGTCTGGTATATAGAGTGGAAGATCGCAGAGGTTCACCAGCGCTAGGACGCCTTTATGTTGAGGGTGCTAGCCCGTCCAGACCCTCCAGTGGACGTGTCGACTCTTCAGGATGAGGTCGATAGCCTTCGTGCGGATATTGACACGATCTTAGAGGCTAGGGTGCCTGAGTGTGAGTCCCCTTCATTCGATCCTGCTGAAGACACGGTGTTGGCGGCCGTATTTGTCACTTCAGAGATTTCACCACCTCCCCCTCGAGAGCATGCCAAGAGGAGTAGGGGTCGAGCAAAGGACGAGGCGCGAGCACGAAAGAAGGAGCGCCGAGAGATGCAGGCTCCTAGGAGAGCCTCACTTGCTGAGGAGGAGGCCCACCAGATGAGAGCATCTGAGTTAGCGGATGGGGTGTCAAACTCCCAAACTCTGGAGATAGCAGGAGGAACTACTGATAGTGCGGTTGTTTCTGTGGACACCATGAGGGTTTCCAAATTGCAGAGGACGTGTGTTCCGGGGAACCGGACCTACCAGCTTGTTGATCGACGGCGTTTTGCGCCACATGTTTGCTTCACCTACCAATCTAGTATTTAAATTTTTATGCATTGGGGACAATTGCATGTTTTTTTTGGGGGTGGGTTAAATTGAAAGTTAGTGTTAAGGTAAAGTTTGAGTAGCGCAATTCACTATCCCCTTTTGTGGTTGTCTTGCCTGTGTTCTTTTTTCCCAAAAAGACTGATTACTTTTCTGTTAAACCGGCATGTTTATATCTTTTGTACATAGTTTAATTCTGGAGTATGATGGCTAAAATTATATCCTGATAAACTGGAAAATGATGCATGACTAGGCATAGTAACTGATAATTGTGTGGCCATAAGACGTAGAGGTACACCTTTGCATTACCCTAATTCTAAAATTCGAACTAGGTGTCTGATAATCTAGTATAGTGATGAGATGTTAAGTGAGTGTGAGGAAGATTTTAATATTCCACTATTGGTACTGAGCTAGAACTTGCCTGGTTAGTCCTTCTAAAAGTAAGCTGTAATAGACAATTAGGAAAGCATCATAGGCCCTTATTCAATATAGCCCATTTCTAGCCTAAATAAAAGAAACCAAATGAAATTTATCCTTATTTGATACAAATGATCTAATCTTAAATTAGACCTTTCTTTTTCACCACAATTGATCTTTTCTAGGAACAATGTGTTGGCCCTGGTCGATCCTTGGACATGTGCACCTTAGCTTATGCCAAAAGCATAAGTTGAGGGTGGCTAATGCAGTAAACAACCTTCATTATAGCCCTGACCCAAATTTGGGTATTGTGTACCTTGACTCATGGCAAAGCCATGAGTTGAGGGTGGCTATTATGAGGAATGCTCTTGAAAGTGGGGTTGAAAGAACAATGAGAGAGAAAGAAAAAAAGTAAAGTGACTCAAGAATTAGTTGAAAGAAAAGTAAAAAAAAGAAAATTATACAAGAAATACAAGTAAGAAAATAAGAGAGTCACTTACACAAATGAAGAATGAAGAGAAAATAGCAAGGTGAAAGAATATGAGAAACTGGGCGAGATATAATGATAGAAAGTTGAAGGTGTAGCCGATATGTCAAGGAGGGAAAAAAGTCACTAAAGTATACCTAAATATACCCTACCTGACCCTGAGCCTATGTTACTAGCTAAGAAAGTCCTATCGCGATCCTAAGGGTTGTATAGCAAACTTAAGGCAGTGAAAATATGGGCAAGCATATTGCAATAGGTATGAATGAGTGTGACTTTGTTCTGAGAGCGAGTGTTGAAAAGTAAATCTTATACTCAAACTGAAATCATTGTGTGAAAAATGAGAATTTTGTTTCAAAGTGTGGATACTAGTTGCAATACAGGAATTGTTAGCACCTCGGTGAGAAATTGAAGAGGATAGGTGTTAGTGCATGGTGAGTCTTTGTAATGTTCTTATCCCACATAATTCAAGCCTAATAGTGATAGCATGCATAGATGTGATGAGATTAATCGGGATTGACAGCCAAATGATTGCAAAGGATGAAACATGGATACTATTGTACAAAGATTTATATTGAGTCATAGTGCGCCTCTTGAGGACAAACAATGAATTTAAGTTGAGGGTGTTGATCTACCGTGGTTTCACGGTATAATTAATACTTTCTCCTTATGTTCAGTGTGTCCAAAAGTCTTTTTGTGCTAATTTTTACATAAGTTTCTCTTTATTTTGCAGGAAATCTGTCCAGAGATGAATGCGGAGATTTTGAGCGAAGAAATGAAGAAGAGACCACCTACGGAGCTTATGACGGTCCCTCGTGCTTGTGACGGTCCGTAGGTGGAAGTGTAGTGCAGCTGCTGAAGGAAGATGGGGAAGTCTGACCAAGTGTGGGGTCACGAAGCTTGTGACAGTCCGTCTTGTCTATGACGGTCCATCTTGCAGGTTCGTCATGATGTTCAGAGAAGTAATCCCAGTACCCTTATTCCAAGAGTTGAAGTGTTTTGGAACAAAGACCCTCGATGGGCCATTGTGCCTATTACGGTCCGTCATACTTGCTGTCGAGGGTAATGAAGAGAGAAGCATAAGCAATTGCATATGTATGGGAAGACGGAGTCCATGACGGTCTTTCGTGACCACGAGGATCCGTCGCGAGGTCCGTCGACCCAGCCGCGTTTTGGAAGATTTCAAGCAAATAGAGTCCTTGTTTAATTAGGTTTTTATTTTTTATAAATAGTTCGAAAACCTCATTTTTGAGGTTAGAATCTTAGATTGTTAGAAACCGTATTAGTAAATATTGTATTGTTAGACTTTTTATTATCATTAGACTTTTTGTGAGATTATTGATTACTTTGAGATTCTTCCAAGTGATTATTGGTGATTAATCAAGCAAACTTTCGAATTTTACTCTTTCTCATTGAAGTAAGTACATGAATTCCTATTTAATATATTTAAATATTTTGATTATGACTATGAGTAACTAAACTCCATAACTAGGGTTGTGGGAACCATAGGCAAATAATGAGATCAAAACCTAACTAAAATAAAAATTCTAGAATAGTGTCTTGCATGTATTAATAATTCTTTCACTTAGAAGTCTTTTTAACGGATGGCCAACATTAGAACTCGCCTTAATGCTACTTGCCGAAAAAAGGAGGTAGATAATAGGAAAAGAATTATCAACATATATTTAGTGTATACTATCTAATAGGCTAGTATTGATTGGTACGAGGTAATAACTTAGTCAAATATCGAATACGATGATTAATATGAGGTAAAGATAAGGGTTAGGAAAGCAACACACGTAGCTGGACCAAGGTGCGGAGTGAGATTTTCTAGATTCAGAACCAAGGATTTAGAAATACATAACTTATCACTTTGTATGAAGATACTAGGAAAGAATTGTTATAGTTAGAATTATCAAGTTATGAACCTGTGGGGAACACGTAAACCCTAGTTACTTTGATTAATTTATTAAACTCCAACATTCAAAGTTGTTAAGTGTTTCTTTCAATTTCGTTAGTTATTTTCACTCATTTAGAAATAGAAACCCCCCTTATATTGTTTTTACTTTCCAATGAAGTCATTGACCAAACAATAGTAATAACAGGTTAAAGTTAAGTCTAGACTATTTTCCCCGTGGGAACGATCCCAACCTCAATTGTTGGGTTATTTACTTGGCACGACCGCTTTACTTCTTATTTGAGAAGTAAGTTTGAGCGTATCAGCATCAACCCATAAATCAACCCAATTTGAGGAGTAACATCATCACACAGTGATAACCTATAAGATAATAAGGTCAATCGCATCTCTATAAAATAATTCAACTCTAGGTCACAACTTAAGACAAGATACATAGGCAAATTTAACATTACAATTCATAATCTAAAAAACATCTCATCAACAAGACATATCGGCCTCTAATTCATCATAATTTAATCATACCACCATAGGATAGTAAACTAATCAATAACCAATATAATTGAATTATCATAATACAACATCGATCAAGATCACAACCTAGGGTTAGGATCGAGGATCATATTCTTTAATTTAGACCAAACCATAAACAATTACTCTAACCAATTTAAATTACATATTAATATACTCTATATAATTTAAAGCAATAATTAACAACTCAATTCATAACTTCAATTTCGTAATTGAATGTATCCCATAAGAAAACTAAACTTTTGAAATCTATTTTGAAGGAACTTTTTGAGGAAAGAGTCTCAAAGGAGAATATAACTCATACTGTAATGTTTGGAAACAATTTGATGGTGTGTTCGTCTCTTTCTAGCACCCAAACCCTAATCCTTGCTAGTTTAAAATGGTGAGTTCATGTAGAGAGAGAAATAGGAGAGAAGGAAGAGAGTTTATTTGTGAGTTGTCTTTAGATTTATGAGGGTTGGCAGTGTCTTTATTTTGTATGAAATAAACTTGATTAGACTCCCTTCACCACTTATTAAACTATCTAACCCCTAACTAATTAAATGAGACCAGCTTAAATTAGGAAGAACACTCAACCGACACCGATGAAACCCCGATCGACGGGCCGTAAACGATCCCTCATCCCTCTCCTCCTACACTCTATTTATGAGTTCAGAGAGTTTGCAGGAGAGGGTCTTCCATGCATTGTCTATGTGTGGAACGACAGTGGCTTCGATGCCCCGTCGATCCACACACGGACCATATTCTACACACACTCCGCCGATGTGTTTAGAGGCTTTGCGGGTGAAGGAACCTATTAACCAGCCTAAGAGTGGGAGGACGGTGGCATCGACGCCTCATCGATCCACACACGAGCCAACTTATGTCCCGTAGATGTACACTATCAGGCAGTGTTTCGTAAAAGTATAAGGTTCCTCCTAAATGGCACTTGGTTTGTCCTTGGGGAATCATACCAGGATGTTTCAACCATGAAAAAACTCAAACACCTATTTTCTACCTTTACACCACTTTTCACACATTTATGACTCCTAAAAGTTAGTCAAATAGGCTAACGCACACTAACACCCCTTTGAACCAATTTTCCGATTGACATGGACGTTCTTGGGCTTTTTGATTCTTAAACCTCCTAAATGACCTATATTCATTAAAAAAGGACTTAGAAACAGTACTTAAACCATATGACATATATTTTAGGATCCATGAAACGTCTTGCATTTTCAAGGTGTTATTCATAACATGAGATCCTCCTACCAGAGGTGATTCTAAGGTTCAGTTGAGTGAGTTGTGAAGCGACAACCCATACAATCCCTTAAACACACACTTAAGAGATCCAATAGACTACCTAAGATAGAAATATTCTCACTTAATATAACAACATACATAATATTACATTCTCCCTTCCAAAGGATATCAAAAGACTTACTTTAGTAAATCAAGAAGATAACGTCCATGATTCACCTGTCCAAGATTACCTATGTAATCCTTAAGACTACCTAAGTTTGGATCATATCTACATATTTAATAAACTTTCCTAACTAGAGTCATTCTTAAGACTTATGTAGATAAGAAATTAAGTGACCATTTGTATGCCCCCTTCCCACAATAACTGGACAACCCTTAACTACTCAAGATAACTACATATTAATTTATCATGGTTTCTTAACTGAAGTCATTACATTAATTAGTTCATTTAAGAAACATTGATGAGAAAAAAGACATTCAAGAAATGGTTTTGGATAAGACTTTGGGACTCTAACTAATACCTTCAAAGCCTATTCAGCAATGTCTAGATAGCGTCCCATACAACAACCTAGAATTCATAGAACTTCTCTAATTCTAGTAGGTATCCCATATGATCAGAATAGGCAATAACCGACATACACCATGGTCGAAAATCATGGAACCCGGATTTGTGACATATTCCGATGAGGGTGTTCTACATGCCAGTAGTAGAACATGGACACAACCATGTAGGAACATGGTTAAGGAATATGAAGGGCTTAGTTTTTACCCTAGCCTCATACTATAACTAGACCTACTTTCCTCACCATACTCACTCGGTGCTAGACTTTGTTCTCATAGAGTAGTTTACATTAAAGGATCATTCAAAAGAGTTCCATATAATCTTCATAACCCAATCACATTCACCCTACAAGAGAGGTCCCCTATGGATACCGTACAGTGGCGACAAGACAGCTCATACTAGTTTTATTAAGGGATATTTGATGTTGTTGGAGCAAACCAACCTTAATTCCATAATTCTTTACATGAAGGATACCATTACAACTTTCACTTCAATGTTCAAAGCCTTGCCACTAGGTTGAAGGTTTCACATAAATAACCTTCTTAACATCATTTAGGTATCATGTTATGCATACATTCAAGACTAAGAGGCTTTAGAATCTTATTTCAATGCATCACATATTCACATTCATACATGTATCAATTAAGGGACACAAGTCTACCACACAAGATGCACCATACATAACATATAACTTTTAGCATGTCATTCTTGAAGCATATAGGCACAACAAACATCTTAATTAAGTCACCCTATCCAATAATATAAAATCATCAATATAATCATTATAGACTCATATAGTCAAGTAGGAACAATCAAGTATCAACTCTAAGACCACATATAAAAAGACATAGTCATAATCTAACATGATAACCTAACAACATAAATACGAGAATATACACTTTCACATTACAAAAATGTAGGTAGATATGATAATACTTCACATAATTAACTACCAAAAGCATCATAATACTCAAAGTAAGTTGCTGACAACGCCATGATCATCATATTACATAAATTAACGCCAACTAGTGTCACGACCCAAATCGGGGACGCGACTGGCACCCACATTTACCCTCCTATGTGAGCGAACCAACCCATCTAAACCTTAACATTTCAATATAATATCAACAGAAAATAATGCGGAAGACTTAAACTCGTAAATAAAACAACTCAACTATTATTAATATTCCCAAAATCTGAAGTATCATCATCACAAGAACATCTATGATCAAATTACTAAACTAAACTATCTAAGAATGTCTAAGAAGCTAAAAACATAAGAAACTAGTCCATGCCGGAAGTCAAGGCATCAAGACTTATAGAAGAAGATCCAGTCCAAGCTAGAAGAGTTAGCTCACCCTGAATCTGGTATGACGAAATCTGGCCCGAATTACTGTTGTGTTGAAGTTGACGAAACGTTTGCTGCATAACACAAATAACAAAGGAAAAACATAAAGTAGGGGGGTCAGTACAACCACACGTACTGAGTAGATATCATCGGCCAACTCAAAATAGAAGATAATATATATCAAGTAATATATAAATCAACTATAAACTCAACATGTAGCAACAACAAGTATTAATCGTCAATAAATACCATCAAATTCATCCATGAGGGCTCAAGCCTCAATACCATACTCATTTGGGAATTAAGTTCATTATGTTGAGTATATTATCATCTTTCAAGATTCATTATCTTTCTTCCTCTTGTGTCGGTACGTGACACTCCGATCCCCTACCACTATGTGTCGATACGTGACACTCCGATCCCCTATATGTGTCAGAACGTGACACTCCGATCCCCTATATGTGTCGGAACGTGGGACTCCGATCCCCTATATGTGTCGGTACGTGACACTCCGATCCCCTATATCTACGTGTCGGTTCGTGACACCCGTCCCACTAATACTACGTGTCGGAACGTGACACTCCGATCCACTAATACTATGTGTCGGAACGTGACACTCCGATCCACTAATCTCATTCTATCCGTTCATCAAGCCTTCTCTTTACCAAGGCATCATCAATCCCATTACTTTAATTCATCAAGCCTTCTTTTATACCAAGGCATGATCATTAATATCGTAGATTAAAGTTTCTTTCAAGATTTGGGATTCAATGGTTTTCATCATGCTTGTTTTATCAAAATCACATAATCATATTCATGCAAGCATACAATAAGTATATAGACAGGTTTACAATATCATCAACACATATTATTCACTATTAATAGTTCACTACGAGCATCGTAATATAAACCATAACCTACCTCCACCGAAGAATTGAATCAACAAGCTATCTCTCTCAAAATCCTTGCTATCCTCTTCGTTTCTCTCTCTCTCTACTCGTTCGTTTCCTCTCTTTCTGTTCTTTTCTTTTGTTTTGTTTTATTCAAACCCTCCTTCTTTTACCCTAATTAAAAGTATATTAAGTGTGTATAGGAGGACAATAAAACCCACTAATTAACTTAAGGTTACCCCTTTTAAACCCCAAGTAATTAGACCTATTAATGTTAACCCTCAATCTTTATAATTAAGGAAAGAATAGTCCAAAATGACCCCTAAAACGTCTAGAGGAATCCTATTTTGCCTGGGACTGCGCAACCTGTGACGGGCCGTCGTGCCTGCGACGGTCCGTCACGGTGGTCGTCGCAGCTCCCTCGAGCTCAAGTGGCCTGTGACGGCCCGTCACACCTGTGACAGTCCGTCCTGTTCCTCTGTCATGACGGTCAGAAACTCGTTTCTTGTACCAAATTCCCAAAAGTTGAAGTGTTTTGCAACGGAAACTCACGACGGTTCGTCGTGGATGTGACGGCACGTCCTGCAGGTCCGTCACAATTTACAGAGAGTCGATTTTCATTACCCAATCTCAAAATTCTAAGTGTCATGGAACGAAACTCCTCCTCGGGGCCGTCGTGACCACGACGGTCCGTCGTTCCATCCGTTGTCCCAGCCAGTTTTTCCAGAATTAAAATCTGTTGTGCTCAAAACGACTAAACAGGTCGTTACAATAGATACCAATTTACCCATCGTTCGTCCATGAACGATCGAAGGAAGAAAAACAATGGCGAAAAGGAGTACCTGAATCTGTAAACAGATGTGGATATTTTTCTTGCATATCTGCTTCCTTCTCCAAGTAGCTTCTTCAACCGTCGATTCTTCCATTGAACTTTGATGGATGCAATCTCTCTCGACCTCAGCTTGCGAACCTCTCTATCTAGTATAGCAACCGGTTCCTCCTCATAAGTCAAATTCTCATCAAACAAACTGAATCCCAACGGATGATGTAGTTTCCATCTCCGTGGTATCTTTTCAACATGGACACATGAAACACCGGATGCACCCCGGACAGCCCTGGGGGCAAGGCTAATTCATAAGCCACCTCCCCTATTCGCTTAAGCACTTCAAATGGTCCAATGTACCTTGGACTTAACTTACCTCTTTTACCAAACCGCATCACCCCTTTCATGGGTGAAACCTTCAACAAGACTTGTTCACCCTCCATGAACTCTAAGTCTCTAACCTTTCGATCTGCATACTCCTTCTGTCTACTTTGCGCCGCTAGAAGCTTTTTTGAATAGCTTTCACCTTCTCCATAGAATCTCTCAACAGATCAGTCCCCCAAGGTCTAACTTCGAAGGCATCAAACCAACCAATGGGAGATCTACACCTCCTCCCATACAATGCTTCAAATGGAGCCATATCAATATTTGAGTGATAGCTATTATTGTATGAAAACTCTGCCAAAGGTAAGAAGCTATCCCAATGGCCACCAAACTCTATCACACATGCACGAAGCATATCCTCCAACACTTGAATCGTTCGCTCAGACTGACCATCGGTCTGAGGATGAAATGCGGTACTAAGGTCCAACCTAGTACCTAATTCAGCATGTAATGTCCTCCAAAACTTAGAAGTAAACTGCGTACCTCTATCTGATATGATGGAGAGTGGAACTCCATGCAACCGAACGATCTCTGAGATGTAGATCTTGGCTAACTTCTCTGCATTGTAGGTCACCTTGACCGGAATGAAATGAGCGGACTTAGTTAACCTGTCAACAATCACCCAAATAGAGTCATACTTACTCAATGTCTTGGGAAGACCAACCACGAAGTCCATCGCGATTCTCTCCCACTTCCATTCAGGAATGGGCATTCTCTGAAGTGTTCCTCCGGGCCTCTGGTGTTCATACTTTACTTGTTGACAGTTTGGACATTTGGCAATAAAGTCAACAATATCGCGCTTCATTCTACTCCACCAGAAGTGTTGCTTTAGGTCGCGGTACATCTTTGTTGCACCAGGATGTATCGAATATCCGGAACTATGAGCTTCTGTAAGAATAGTGGTGATCAAATCATCGATGCGGGGTACACATACCCTTCCTTTAATTCTCAAAACACCTTCCTCATCAATTATTGCCTCTTTAGCCTCTCCTTGCAACACTTTATCTCGGATTCGACTTAGCTTCTCATCATCAAACTGTTTTCCCTTAATCTGATCAAGAAAAGAAGATTTTGCCTCTACACAAGCTAACAATCCTCCCTTCTCATTTATTTCCAACCTCATAAGGTCATTAGCCAGAATCTGCACTTCTCTAGCCAATGGGCGTCTAGAAGCTTGCAAATGAGCTAGACTTCCCATGCTTCCGGCCTTCTACTCAAAGCATCTGCCACAACATTCGCCTTCCCCGGATGATACAAGATAGTGATGTCGTAGTCCTTCAGTAGTTCCATCCATCTCCTCTGTCTCAAGTTCAAGTCTTTCTGAGTGAATACATACTGTAGGCTACGATGGTCCGTGTAGACTTCACACTTAACCCCATACAGGTAATGTCTCCATTGCTTTAGTGCAAATACTACCGCGGCCAACTCCAAATCATGGGTCGGATAGTTACGTTCATGCACCTTTAATTGCCTCGAAGCATAAGCAATCACATTCTTCTCTTGCATTAGCACTGCACCCAAACCCGAATAGGATGCATCACAATAGACAATGAAGTTCTTTCCCTCTACCGGCAAGGTAAGGATAGGCGCGGTAGTCAACAAAGTCTTGAGTTTCTGAAAGCTTTCCTCACACTCGTCCGACCATACAAATGGGACGTTTTGCTTAATCAAGTTCGTCAATTGGGAAGCAATAGAAGAGAATCCCTTGCCGAATCGGCGGTAGTAGCTAGCTAACCCAACAAAACTCCGTATTTCTGACACATTAGTGGGTCTTACCAAATTTTTCACTGTTTCAATCTTAGAAGGATCTACCATCACTCCATCCTTAGAAACCACATGCCCCAAGAAGGACACTGAATCTAGCCAAAACTCACACTTGGAGAATTTCGCATAAAGCTTTTTCTTTCTCAACAACTCTAACACCATTTTCAAATGTTCCTCATGTTCTTTCTTACTTTTGGAGTATATCAGTATATCATCAATAAACACAATCACAAAGAGGTCCAAGTATGGCTTGAAAATCCCGTTCATCAAGCTCATGAAGGCAGCAGGGGCATTAGTAAGACCAAACGACATTACCACAAATTCATAATGCCCATACCTAGTTCGAAAAGCAGTCTTTGGCACATCCGTTGCTCGTATTTTCAATTGGTGATAACCGGACCTCAAGTCAATTTTTGAGAAGACACAAGCACCTTGTAACTGATCGAACAAGTCATCAATGCGAGGAATGGGGTACTTGTTCTTAACAGTTACTTTGTTCAACTGTCGGTAATCTATGCACATTCGGAAACTCCCATCCTTCTTCTTCACAAATAACACCGGAGCACCCCAAGGAGATGCACTTGGTCTAATGAAGCCTTTACTCAACAATTCTTGAAGTTGAGCCTTTAATTCTCTTAACTCTGCGGGAGCCATTCTATAAGGGGGTATAGAAATGGGGCGAGTACCCGGTTCCAAATCAATGCAGAAGTCTATATCCCTATCTGGTTGCATACCGGGAAGATCTGCAGGGAACACATCCAAAAACTCGCAGACCACTGAAACCGACTCGATCGAAGGTACTTGGGTAGTGTCATCCTTGAGATGTGCCAAGAAAGCTAGACAACCCTTACTAACCATCTTCTGAGCACGAATAAAGGAGATGATACGCACCGGATTGGGAGTGTAGTCACCCTCCCACACTTACGGATCTGCCCCAGGCTTGGCTAACGTTACCGTTTTAGCATTACAATCCAAAATCGCAAAGTTAAGAGAAAGCCAAGTCATACCCAGAATAACATCAAAGTCACCCATTTCTAAAGTAACCAAATCTACATAAGTGTTGCTCCCCACAAAATTCACCAAACAAGACCTATACACTTTTTCGACTATCACAGACTCACCTACCGGAGTAGAAACACGAATAGGCATGTCAAGTAATTCACAATGTAAATTTAGACCGTTAGCAAATGAGGAAGATACATATGAAACGTGGAGCCAGGGTCAAATAATACAGATGCCATGCAATCACAAACCAAGAGATTACCTGTGATAACAGCATCAGACGCCTCCGCTTCAGACCTCCCAGGGAAAGCATAACAATGGTCCCTATCATTCGTCTGTCCGTTGCCCCTACCATGTTGTGTAGTAGTGGCTCCGTTTCGCCCATCACCTCTGCCGTTTTGGTGACCCCGCCATTACCTCAACCACCACGTCCTCCAGAAAAACGGCCTCTACCATGACCACCCCTACCTCTAGCTAGTGGGGCTCTGTAACTCTGTTTTGGACAATTCCTCCTAATATGTCCAATCTCCCCACATCCATAGCACTCTCTGGAATCGGGCATAGGTCTCTCGGAGTAGTGTTGACCGTTCTGAGGTGGACCCCCAACTACAGTCTGTAGTGAAGACTGTATTGGTCGAACTGAGTGACCTCCGGAGTTCTGTCCTCTAGAGTAGGAACCATTAACTCACCTCCCCCCTTCGAAATCTCTTTGATGTCGATGTCGTGGTGAAGTCATCTGGATTCACTCCTTCCACCTGTATCACAAAGTCTATACCACCTCTTGGAAGGATGTTGCTGTTGCCGCTATCTGTAAGGCTGAAATCCGCAATTCTGACCTCAACCCCTTCACAAACGGCGGATCCGTTCTTGTGGACTGAAACAGATTTGGGTGGCGTATCTGGATAGTGCGCGAAATTTAGCCTCGTATGCATTAACCGTCATTCTACCTTGCTCACGGACTCAAGAACTCATCCCTCTTTCTATCTCTCAAAGTCCTTGGGATATATTTCTCCATAAATAGGGTAGAGAATGATTCCCAAGTCATAGGTGGTGCCTCTGTTGGTTGACACTCAACATGTGAACGCCACCACATTTTGGCGTTACCTTGGAACTGATAGCTCACGAACTCGACACCAAACCTCTCTACTATCCCCATCTTGTGTAGTAGCTCATGACAATCAACCAGAAAATCATAAGCATCCTCAGATTCTGCACCCTTGAAGACTGGAGGTTTCAATTTCAAAACTTACTAAAAGTTCGTGTTGATCGTTTGTCATAATAGGCCCAGTAGTCAGACGTGGAAATGTGCCTATTCCCAATGTTGCATCCATGCGGGGAGCCACAGTAGCCGCATGTCGTATCTCTGAAACCGGAGGTGTTGGTGCAGAAACCACTGGAGGTGCTTGACCCTGATCAGACAACCCGCTAAGATAAGCAAGTACTTGGTTGATCATCTCTGGGGTAGGTTGTGGGCATTTCCTCATTCTGCCCTTGTTCGGTTTCCCCTTCCTCACCCTCTCTTACTACATCCTCAGTCGGTGGAGGAGTCACCGCCCTAGTATCAGATGGGCTAGGGGCTCGTCCTCTTCCTCTAGAGGACGTCCTCCCACGACCTCTTCCACGGCCTCTTGCCGCTGTTCCTCCTCGAGCCACAGCCCCAGTGGCTGGCTCAGTAGTTTCATGTCTTTCCGTTGTCGCTGCTGGTGCGGTCGTTGCTCTAGTTCTAACCATCTGCGAAATAGTGTGAAGATGGTCAGATACCAATTTGTATCACCTAGATACCAATTGGACTCAAGTAGTAGCACGAAAGAAAGAATGAAAGAATGGAATTTTTCCTAAAGTCTTATAGCCTCTCAAGGAAAAGTAAAGGCGTCCCCCTACCGTTCCTTAAGACTCTACTAGACCTGTTCTTGTGTGATGAGACCAACGAACCTAATGCTCTGATACCAAGTCTGTCACGACCCAATCGGGGACGCGACTGGCACCACATTTACCCTCCTATGTGAGCGAACCAACCCATCTAAACCTTAACATTTCAATAATATCAACAGAAAATAATGCGGAAGACTTAATCTCGTAAATAAAACAACTCAACTATTATTAATATTCCCAAATCTGGAAGTCATCATCACAAGAACATCTATGATCAAATTACTTAACTAAACTATCTAAGATGTCTAAGAAGCTAAAAATACATAAGAAACTAGTCCATGCCGGAAGTCAAGGCATCAAGACTTATAGAAGAAGATCCAGTCCAAGCTAGAAGCGTTAGCTCACCCTGAATCCGGTATGACGAAATCTGGCCCGAATTACTGTTGTGTTGAAGTTGATGAAACGTTTGCTGCATAACACAAATAACAAAGGAAAAACATAAAAGTAGGGGGGGTCAGTACAACCACACGTACTGAGTAGATATCATCGGCCAACTCAAAATAGAAGATAATATATATCAAGTAATATTATAAATCAACTATAAACTCAACATGTAGCAACAACAAGTATTATAATCGTCAATAAATACCATCAAATTCATCCATGAGGGCTCAAGCCTCAATACCATACTCATTTGGGAATTAAGTTCATTATGTTGAGTATATTATCATCTTTCAATCATTCTTTCTTATCTTTCTTCTCTTGCTTTCGTGTCGGTACGTGACACTCTGATCCCCTACAACTATGTGTCGGTACGTGACACTCCGATCCCCTATATGTGTTGGAACGTGACACTCCGATCCCCTATATGTGTCGGAACGTGACACTCTGATCCCCTATATGTGTCGGTACGTGACACTCCGATCCCCATCCCTATATCTACGTGTCGGTTCGTGACACCCGTCCCACTAATACTACGTGTCGGAACGTGACACTCCGATCCACTAATACTATGTGTCGGAACGTGACACTCCGATCCACTAATCTCATTCTATCGTTCATCAAGCCTTCTCTTACCAAGGCATCATCAATCCCATTACTTTAATTCATCAAGCCTTCTTTTATACCAAGGCATCATCATTATATCGTAGATTAAAGTTTCTTTCAAGATTTGGGATTCAATGGTTTTCATCATGCTTGTTTTATCAAAATCACATAATCATATTCATGCAAGCATACAATAAGTATATAGACAGGTTTACAATATCATCAACACATATTATTCACTATTAAGAGTTCACTACGACAGCATCGTAATATAAACCATAACCTACCTCCACCTACACCGAGATTGAATCAACAAGCAAGCTATCTTCTCAAAATCCTTGCTATCCTCTTCGTTTCTCTCTCTCTCTACTCGTTCGTTTCTCCTCTCTTTCTGTTCTTTTCTTTTGTTTTGTTTTATTCAAACCCTCCTTCTTTTTACCCTAATTAAAAGTATAATTAAGTGTAAAGGAGGACAATAAAACCCACTAATTAACTTAAGGTTACCCCTTTTAACCCCCAAGTAATTAGACCTATTAATGTTAACCCTCAATCTTTATAATTAAGGAAAGAATAGTCCAAACGACCCTAAAACGTGTAGAGGAATCCTATTTTGCCTGGGACTGCGCAACCTTGACGAGCCGTCGTGCCTGCGACGGTCCGTCACGGTGGTCGTCGCCGCTCCCTCGAGCTCAAGTGGCCTGTGACGGCCCGTCACACACCTGTGACGGTCCGTCCTGTTCCTCCGTCATGACGGTCAGATACTCGTTTTTGTACCAAATTCCCAAAAGTTGAAGTGTTTTGCAACGGAAACTCACGACGGTTCATCGTGGATGTGACGGCACGTCCTGCAGGTCCGTCACAATTTACAGAGAGTCGATTTTCAGTACCCAATCTCAAAATTCTAAGTGTCATGGAACGAAACCCTCGACGGGCCGTCGTGACCACGACGGTCGTCGTTCCATCCGTTGTCCCAGCCAGTTTTTCCAGAATTAAAATCTGTTGCTCAAAACGACTAACAGGTCGTTACCACTAGGCTACATTAATTGAAAGTAAAACAATGAAACCATAAGGGATCATACCAATCACAACTTAATTCGCTTATTAACATAAAATAAAGATAATTAGGTCAGTGCACCGCCAATCCATTCTCACCACTTCAAACCATAGGTATATCATCTAATACAATATCATAAGGTCCTTACCCATTGCCATGAACATCAATTCAATATAAAACCCATAATACACAATGAATCAAGGTTAATTCAATATAAATTTATCAATCTTAGACAAACTTAACATCAATTCAAGACAATTTAAACATTATTCAATAACCCGTAGAAATATACACTAGAATTCATAGGCATTAAGACAATATCGCTTAATCCATAAAGCAGTCAAAAACTAGGGTTAATCAATTAAATGGGTTGATAGGTTAATTGAGTTAAATCATCAAATAACAACAATTCAATCAATATTCAATTCTTTAAATCATTTAATGCAACAAACCATGGATAGATTTCAATTTAGAAAACTCATCATTTAAAAAGTCTTTGAAAATCATTGTTAAGATTGGATCCATTACGAATAGAGTTTCAAGGATAAGAAACCATTCCTTAATGAATCTAATCCATGAATTTGAGATAGAGTGGTGGATTAATCAACCTTCATGCTTCTATCTCCCTTCAAGATTGAATGGAGTTCGATAGAATTTTTTGGTTGAGATTTTTGAAGAATGAATTATCCTATGTGTTTAAGGCTTATAACAAACTTTTATTACCCAAAGTACCCCTAAATAACTTCCCGAAGTCTTACTTGGACGTTTGGTGAATTTACCACTTCACCTCTTGAATTACAATGAAATTGCGCAGGAACTAGCCCTTAGAGACTATTGCCAAAAGACAGCCTGTTTCCCAAACAACGGATCATCATCTTGGTCCCTTGTTTGGGAGTGAGTCTGTTCATTGGCATGTCCTTATAAAACACCTATGTCCTGACAAACGACTCCCATCGATGGGGCATCGATTGGCCGATGATCCGTCTACTGCCTCCGTCGTTTGGGACTGATTTGGGTAGTCTTGGCTCAAAGAAAGGGTCCTTCCTCAAAGACCCTTGAATGGTCCTTTGGGACTTTTTAGTGTATGTTTCCAACCCAAAAATGCTCGTATATAAGTTCCAGACATCCCACATCATGTTTTTCAAAAATGAACACATAAAACTTGACAAATCATGCCAAGACACACAAGGTCGTTTAAATGCAAACCTTTCAAACATCATGGACGTTGTTCGACGTTTTACCTCCAAACATCATGAAACTCATTAAAATAACTATAGAAACTATAATACCTAATAAATAACTCATAATATTATGAAACAACCATGAAGGTATATAAACACGCATGAGACACATAGGTGACTTTGTCATCGAAAGTCTAAGTCGTCCCCTGACGTTTGACTTCCAATGCACCTAAATATCTAGAAAGTTTCTACATACGATATAATTAATGAATTTGATCACCTTATACCCTCATGATAAACATGGTAGGTTGTAGCTTTATATAGGTAAATTTTAAGGTATTACGCTTTGGTAGGGACATTATGGTGAGCTAAGGCTAGAAGTGTTGCTTTGTAAGATGTCATGTGTGATTGAACTACTCTATGAGAAAAAAGGTTAGAAACTAGTGAGTATGCTCGGGTACTGACTCTAACCATGTTGCGACTAGAGTTCAAAGAAACCCTTCATATTCCTTAACAATGTGCCTATATAGGATGTGTGCTAGTTCTACCATTGCAAGTACAACACACTCAACCAGAGTAAGGAAGACTCCAGATTCCATGGTTAGCTCGTATGGTCTATATCAGATAAATCCTATTCTCATCATATGGGATACATTCAAGTGTTAAAGAATTTCTACAACGTTTAGGTAGTTGAATGGGACACTATCTAGACAGGGCACGAGTAGGCTTTGAAGATGCTAGTATCTAGGTTCCCTAGGTCGTCTCAACGGCCATTAGGAGATGTCTTATAAATGCTTAATTTAATATTAGTTGAATTAATAAATTAATATAACTCTTGTTAATGAAGGTTGAATATATGTATCCCTATCTAGGTTACCTTTGAGGGTTGCTTAGGTACACCTGAAGAGGGTGTATTGGAGGTCTTTTCCAGTTCCCCTCAAGTGAATCATAGAGTAACTTGAGGTGGTGAATTATATGTTTAAAGATCATAATATTATGTTAGGTAGTCTTATAAATTATTTAGGTGTGCGTGAATAGGGTGTATGTTTGAAGTATTGTTAATATTATTAAGTGAATTACTTGGAATATCTTTTTTATGTGAAGTTTGTGTTCAAAGTTTTTTTTATACTTATGTTATAAAGTTCCCTTCAAAAAAGCATAAAGAGCATGTTTTATACACATCTCCTTTTAGCATGGTTTTATTGCATATCACCAAGATAGTACATACAATGTGGTAATTCCATATGTTGTTTACTTCAAAAGGTGTAGGTGGCATTTGAGAGGACTCTTTTGAAGTGAAGCATGAATATTAGCATATTTTCAAGAGAGTTGTGGTATGTCCTCAATTGATTCGAGGACATTGTTTTGTTTTGCTTTTCTATTTACAAGACATTGCATTATACTTTGATATTTTCTATTCAATTGATGTATGTAATGTGATTCAAAGATATTCGTGAGTCTAAGATGGCTACCATTCTACTTAGCATTTCTATTTTCTATAAAAGAGATTTTGAAATAATTATTGTGAAAAGTTTTAATTCCATAGTACTTTTGCATATCTATATGCAATAAATGATGTATAAGGGCTTGTACAAGACCTCTGAGATGTCTAGTATGTCGTGTGATGATTCTAGTATACCATTTCTTTATGATATACCCTCAAGTAGTTACACAAAATCTCCTATCAACAAGCCAATTAACTAAATCATCAAGAGGTACTACTAACCATCATTATTCATCTAAGACTAACCCCCAAAGTAAACTCATAATAATCAAGTTAGGTCATACTACCCGACAAATGAGTCCATAACTACTCCATGAATACCAAGATAACTCCATGATTTCATCAAATTCTACCACCAATTCATAAAAAGGTAAGTAGTTCTCTATTCATACCTACAAGGTTTCTCACTTTAGGTAGTTCATCTATAGACTTTAGAGAATCTTCCTCAATTTTAGGACTGTAGAAATTCTTGATTATAACAATCATAAGAACACCTGTTGGGACACTTAAGGTACACCACCATTTCTTCTAGAGATTTATAGTAACCATGCTTTCTAGAAAAAAACATAGGGCAGAAGTAGAAGAAAATTGGCCCTGAAGGATTCTTTCTTTTCTTTCAACACTAGGGAAAGGTAGCTTCTAGGTCACTTCAACCAAAATAATCAACTTTGGTGGAACGTTCCAACCAACCATGCTAAGGTTTAATCTAAGGCATTGTTTATATGACGGCACTTTGAATCAAACATAAAGGACAACTTTTTCAAAGTTGGTCATCATCATTTCTCTTCCTCTCCTAATAAAATAAGGGGTACTTACATCCTTCTTAAGTCATCTTAGGGAAAAAAACAATCCCAATTTATGTAAATAAACACTTCCCTACAATTTTTACCACTCAAAGAAATGGTTCATATAGGTACTCATCAACTAGTAAAAAAGATTCTCCCATTAAAAAGCATACATGACAATCCCCTTACAAGGTAAGCGCACTACCTTCTTTTCTTGGGAGAAAAGCTATACAAAAGACTCCAATCCACAAATGGACAACTAATTTATCAAGGAAACATCCATATTTCACTATTTACCACATTTCTCAAAGACTATTCAAGCCTATTACTATCATTGCACATAATCATATAGCAACTCATTACTCCAAAAAGAACTTCATTCTTCTCTAGCAACCTTTATAAGTACAGTTAAACATTATAACATAGCTTCTCAACCTACTTATATCCTTTTTCATAAATCATCTATATCCATAAATGTCATCACCTTAAAATATTCCAAATTCGCCTTCACATATAATCATCTAGTCACAATAAGCATAGTAAGCATCAAAACTCACCTTTCCTCCTTGAAGCCTTGAGACATCATCTCTTCGAAGCAATCACCTCTAAAATATCACTAGATAAGGAAACATAAGTGAGAGATCAAATAGATCTAAGATCTACGGCACACCATAATAGTAGGTGAAGAAGTGGAACTTTATCGTCCTATAGCAATGTCGATCTCCAAGAGGTCTAAATAATATACTTATAGCAAATTATTTTATTCTTGTACCATGATAAATAAAATTTGAATCAATATTTATAAAGTACCTATAAAGGGTTGTATTGTAGCAAAAGATTCAATTTATTTGTCACGAATATTTTAACTTTGTTGCTAGATCTACATGTGATCTGGTGAAAAAAACACTTATATTTAATTAGGAATCTAAAATTTCATATCTATAACTCAATGTATTTACCTCATTTTTTTTTCATATTTTCATTACCAATTCATATATCTAGCTATGAAATATAAGTGATGAATCTTGAAAAAAACTATTTGGTATAACAAGTAATTTTTATGCCATGTTCCCTAACGTTGAAATTATAGGACTATATATCAATACAAATTTAACATTTCATATATAAAATTTCAAACTTAATTGTCACAAAGATATAAATTATATCTAATTTTTTTAACAAGAAATTCTTTTGACAAATCTATATTCATCACAAGATACTTTTGTGGCAATTATATATGTTTTAGACCTAATAAAAATTTCATAGCTACAAATTCATACAATTTAGTTGTTATTTAACATGAAATCGGTATAAAAGTGTGCGAAATATATTGAATTGTATAATAAATACAATACCTAGAGAAAAATATTAATAAAGATTCAACAATGTTATGAAAAATAGTGAAACATCATTTTATTCATAAATATAAATATTCTTTTACAAGAGGTAATAACTATTTTTGTCCCGTCAATTTTGATGCTCTCATCAATTCTTCGTAAGCAGAAAAAAAAGTTAAATAATACATAAGAAAATGACACTATTATTTTTTTCAACGTCCATTGCTGCCCATACCTTATTGCAATCAAGTATTTGTAAGATATAAAAATATATTAAATAATGAATTTTTAAAAAATTATAAAAAAAAAAACATGTAACTCAAACTAATACATGAATACATATTCAAGAAATCAAGAATTCATGTTTAAACAATATAATCAACAAAGAGTGAGTGAGGCTAACGTATCGTTTCATTGATTAAAAAAATTTAAATTTAAAAAATTGAAAAAAATAGATTCAAAAAGTTTTTTAAAAACCAAAAAAAAAAAAGAAAGAGACAAGAAGAAGAATGCACTTGTTGTGATTAGACATTACTGCAAAATGTCATAATACCAAAAGATGAAAGTGGAATATGTATTAAAATAAATAGAATTGGTTATGTTAGGGTGATTTTACTTCCTTTTGAGTGCTAATTTGTTACGTTTTTTCTTATTAAAATAGAAAAAGAAAGAGCTAAGTAGGCATAAAATAATGAGAGGGAAAATGTTTGGAGGAGAATATTCTTACTTCTATTATGATTTTTCTGTTATCAATTGTATGTTGTTTCTTTCGAAAAAAGATATAACACATAACTTTTAATATAATATTAGGGAATTTTAAGTATATTCGTTGATTTCCCTCCTAATAACAATAAAAAGATTCTATCACTTATTTATGAAATATTATTTAAAATCTAAAATTGATAAGTAATTGTTTTTAAATAGATTGGACGTTATATATGCAAGGCTCTTTTTTTCTTATAGAAGAGAACTTTGTTGTCAATTCAATGATAAGTATGATTAATGAGATTAAAGGTATATATTTTCCCACGTGGACACATTACTATTAAAATTATGCAATATTTTTTATCTTCACGTTGACACATATATACCTTAGAATAAACTATTAAATAGTACAGGGGTAAAAGGTCCTTTCTAATGTTCGGAATTTATACAACAATTTCAGTTAAAATTGAGATATATTTCAGACTTTTTTCCTTATTTTAAACCTACAAATATATTTATCTGCAAAACTAAAATAAATTGAACTATGAGCATCTATTAAACCAAATATGTTATTTCGATACAATAAGTTCGAATCAAATAACAATTCTCAAAGAACTTGTTAAAATCAAGTTCGTGGTAGAATTAATAAAGTTAATCTTATTTAAATTTCGTATATTTAATTCATCAAAATTAATATAGCATAACTCATATTTATCTTTAGATCTTGTAACATAGAATGTATTACATCTCTAATTAAAGTAGCTATGTGAATGTATTGTTCGATAGAAGAGAATCAGAAAAAAACATGTAGCACCCTAAGACTTACGTCTTACCCCGTATCAAATAAAATGTATAACCTTTAATACTTATGGATTCTAGTGTAGTTTTCTACGGGCTACTAAACAATGGAAGAATTGTATTGAATTAATGTATAGGTTGTCTTAGATTGATAAATTTATGTTGAGTTGACCTAGTTTAATTGAGTATTACAATTTTTTATTAAATTGATGATCATTGACATGGGTAAGGGATTTTGGTATTGAATTGGATTATTTAGCTATGGATTGTAGTGTTGAGAATGGATTGGTGGTACGTTTACCTAATTCTCAATTATTTTATGTAATGTACGTGTTGAATTATGTTGTGATTTGTATAGTCCACTTATTGTGGCGGTGTTATGTGCTTTACTTGTGAATGAAGTGATATCGTCGGTGTTATTTTATTAATTATGATGATCATGGCCTTGTGGGAAACTACTTCATATATTATGATGATTTGTGTAATTGATTTATGTAAAGCATATCATATTCATCTACTTGTGATTAAGTGAGAGTATTTGTCCTTCTATTGTTTATTTGGTGATCATGTTAGACCACGACTATTTCCTTATGTGTGTAGTCTTAGAGTTGATGCAGTATTCTTCGTATTTGACTATATGAGTCTATGATGGTTATATTGATGATGTCATAGTAGTGTATGCGATGATTTATTGATTATAATGGTTATTACTATGTTCTTCTAGAATGATAATGTGTGCTAAACATGAGTGCTGGTGTTTCTTCTGTGGTAGACTTCTGTCCATTACTTTATACATGTATGAATGTGAATATGACATGTCTTGACTTAGGGTGATAAATCCTCTTAGTCCCGTATGTATTTATGACAAGAGACCTTGGATGATAGTAAGAAGTTTCTTTTATGTGAAACCTTAAACCTACTTGTAAGATTATGATCCTCGAAGTCGAAAGCCGTAATGGTATCCTTTTTGTATAAATGATGGAGTTAGAGTTGGTTTGTTGGAACGGCATGATATCATCCTTAGGAAAATCATTAATTTGTGTTCTTCGCCATTGAAAGGCAGCCCTAGGGGACCTCTTTTGTAAGGTGAAGGTTATTGGTTCATGATCTAGATATGGAACATCTTCTTGTGGTCGTTGATGTGAATTACTCTTTGAGAACAAAGTCTAGCACCGAGTGACTATGGTTAGGCAAGTAGATCTAGTTAGGAGTGAGGCTAGAGTGCAAAGAAACGCTTCATATTCATTAACCATGTTCTTACATGGGATGTGTGCATGTTTTACCATTGGCAGGTAGAACATACTCCATCGGAGTAGGTTATAACTACGAATTCCCTACTTTGATACCATGTTATATGTCGATAATGGCATATAATAATCATATGACATAACTACTAGCATTGGAGAAGTTCTATGAAGTTTAGGTGGTGGTATGTGACGCTATCTAGGCATTGCACAATAGACTTTTAAGATGTTAGTGAGAGTGCTTAGGTCTTCTCTAAGACCATTAGTTGAATGTCCTTATGTAATGAATGTATCTTAAATGAACTAATTATGAAAGTAATGACTTAAGTTAGGAAGCAAGTTAAGAGAATAGTACTTACCTAGAGTAGTTAAGGGTTTTTTAGTTAAGGTGTGAAGGGGGCATAGGAATGTTTACTTCATATCTTAACAAAATAAGTCTTAAGAATGACTCTAGTTACGAAAGTTTGTTGATTATGTAGACATGATCCATACATAGGTAGTCTTAAGTAGTAATTAGGTAATCTTGAAAAGATCAAGTATGGATTCTCTCTTCTTGATTTACTTGAATATTTCTCATGATAACCTTTGGAAAGGAGGATTTCATATTACATTTATATGGTTGTATTAAGTTAGAATAATCTTAACTTAGGTAATCTAAATTATATCTTAAGTGAGTGTGAAGGTATTGTATGGGTAGTCGCTTCATATCTCACTAAAGCAAACCTTAGAATCACCTTTGGTAAGGGATCTCATTTTTATGTGTTCGGAGTATTGTAAGTGTGTGTATCTAATTAGAGGTGGTATTAAGGATCATTTAGGTTTTCCTAGAGAGGGTGTGTAGTTTGTCTCTCTTTGTCATACTTAAGTGAATCTTAGGATAGGTTTTAGTGAAAGCACTTCATGTTAGAAGGTGTTCATTGTGAAGCTGAAGAACTTCACTGTAACAGTGAAGGAATTCATTGTAATAGTGATTTAGCTTACTTTATTGTTTCTCCAAAAATGTAATAAGTCGGTCAAGTGTTATCTTATGTTTTTTAAAGTTGTTAAATTTTGTTCTTATGCTTATGCTTTGATATTTTAATCAAAAAGAATGTATTTCCATTAAATGTCCGTTTTTGTGATTTTTATGAATTATGCAATACTTAGTACATGTGGTTGAACTAATTACATGTTTTACTCTATCTCTAAATATATTCATAGGTGAAGGTACTTTTGGGAGCGAAGCTTTGATTATAGGATCTTTTAAGCAATCTAAAGTACGTCCTCATTTTACTCTAGGGCAAAGATTTATTTTATTGATGTATTGTAATAGACTAGTAGTATTATATTTTTATTGTACGGGCCATGTCCCAAGTTCTCTGGTGTCGAAGATTTGATGAAAGGAGACTTAGTATTTTCTATGAAATTTATATGAAAGAGTTTTGAAATACTATTCAACTGTTGTGAAAAGTTTTAATTATGCACTACTTTTTATATATATAAATGCAATGAACGATACAGAAGGGCTTGTACAAGACCTCTGAGATGCTAAGTACGTCGCGCCAGGGATCGAGATTGACCCTAGATTTTAGGGTGTGCTCTGGGGTCATGAAAGTTAGTTGTAACCGACATAGACCATCTAAGCTAAATGGAATTTGATGTCGTATAACCCCAAACCGAAAAAAGCATTTCGACTTGCGAAGGTAGAACCATACATAAAAGGTATCTAGTCCTACACTAGCTATTTCCTAAGGGGGAACGTAGTTAACGGATAGTGAGATTGCTTCTTGCAACCCGACCTATTCGATTATCGGGGAGGCTTCCATCTCATGAGTATCACTTCGATGACCCAGCCTACTGCATTAGCGGGAGGGTCTTTTCCTAATTTTATATATCCACTTTATTGTAAGCTTAAACTCCCTTTATAATGTATTTAAGCCTTTATAAATCATTTATTTCATAAGATTCAGCATTAGGGACTTGCTCACTCATACGTCATAGAGCTCAAATGTTTCTACTATGGCAATCTACTTTCATCATAGAACCTTTATTAAGTGAGATTGTACTTACATATAATTCTACCATTCATATATTCATGTGTGTGTGTTATAACATGTGAAAAATACACTCACATAAATCCTTTATGTAACATATGCTCATTATTTGTTAATCATATAATGTACATACATAGTGATAGAGAATGGTGCATATGATATCACTCCCTGCACTTGACACCATGAATCTACCCTACTCATAATTATGCATGAGAGTGTGTGTATCCATATTGGTCATCATGATCATATAAGAGGAAGAACCTAGTTCCTTAGGAGACCAACCTTCATAGTATTTGAATACATATTCATATCCCTCAAATCGTAAACAACTCACACATATAGAGTACTAGGGACTATAGACCACACACCCACATCACATCATAGGATACAAGAACATATTCAACATTAGAATAGCAGATTCCTAGCATGCATAAGATCACATATTCATATAGGGGTACATAGGTAGTGGGTGGAATTCATCAAAACCAAAATATAGACCATACCTAATCCTAACATCATCTCGTTCACATATAGGAAAAATCATAACTACACCTAGATCTTGATACTAGCTTAAGAGACAAAACAACTCCTTCAAAATAAAGATATTCATCACATTGGGTAACATTAAAAATATTTTCCTGAAGGACATCATCACATCATATAACGATAGACAATAATCAAAATACTGCTACCATAAGTACACCATACAAATCAATACAATTGAATGTCAATTCTATACTCAATAGAAGAATTACGATAAACGTACGATTACTTCAAAGCCATGATCACCTTAGATCATTCCTCCACAAGTCATATTCAATCAATATAGATAATAATAGAAATACGCAATGAAATACAATATAATCATTAATCAATTAACATGACATCAAGATCAGAAGAACTACATTATAGGCCTATTTCAGAAATGTGAAGGACCATGGTATGTTCTTGATGTTTGATTGAAATTAATCATAAAAAATTTTGATTATCATTAATCCATCATTAGAATGTCTTTGAAAGATGTTTGCCAATGAACCCACAGATATATAGAAAGATAGGATTTTTGACCCTTAAATCATGTTAAAGAACAATTGAGAGAACTCCTTAGATGAAAGGTCAACTAAGGATCAAGGGTTACAATACCGTAATATAAGAAAAGCTCATAAAAAGTGTAACACTCCGGAAAGTCATGTCATAGACTGGAGCTTAATATGTTGAATAATATATAAAATGATGTTTCCACTCCTATATTAATGTAATAAGTTCATTTATAAAAGGTTAGAGCCCAAAAGACAAATAATGACCTTGACTTCCGGAAACTAGTTAATTCGAACTATATGATGACCCTTTGTTTGTTGAAAGTTTTGAAGTGTCACATGAAGTCTTAAATTAGTAAAATATAATAGAATATGTAGTAAAAAAATTCAAAAAGTTCGGTAACAAAAATCCAAGGAACACCCAAAGGGTCCTTTGGAAGGATTCAAACTTGGGCGAGCAGGCTGCAAAAGAAGCCGGCAAGAAGGCAGATTGGAGGGGTTGCTACTCGACGCATAGTGTACTTCCTTAAGATATGAGAGGCACCCTGGAGACGGGAGACTGAAACGAGGCTCACTGCATAGACCAAGAAATTCAGAAAAAATATGGGAATTGTCAACGCGACACACAGCGACTTCCTAGATTCGTTAAAGTCTTATTTTTTGTAATTCAACTTCACAAAAAGAACCGTTGAATTGAAGGGTATTTTCGGTGTTTTTTGGGATGACTATATATTGACTTTAAGTTAGTTGTTGATTACTTTTTAAACATTTAAACCAAATCAAGTGAATTTCTCTCATCTCTCTTAAAAACGCCTTCTTTTTACGACTACATTAACGAACAAGAAAATCATAAGGAAGAACTCAAAGACTTCTAGATTTCCATTCAATTTTAGTGGAATATTCGGCAATGAGGTATGGGTTTTTAACTCTTAGGAATCTTTTCCCCAACATGTCCTTTCAAAGATAGTTTTCAACAAATTAAAATCTTAGGGTTTTTACTCTATAGAACTGGTTTTCTTCCTAACGAAAAATTTATGAGTATTGATGAAAAATAATGGTTTCTATGGTGGATTTTGTATATATTTTCTAATGTGTTGATTTGTAATGTTTGATTTTCGTCTGAAGCAAGTCCTCTATGAAATTGATTATTTTAAATTGGCGCATACTATACTCGATAACATGTAATTGTTGGGATTAGGACTATGACATGAATGAACTCCTAAATGACCCTTTCACTTGTTATACTTTAAGAATTAGTCTTGTTTTAGAGTTGAATATTTAGTATTCATTATGCTATTGAGTATTTCGCAACATAGTACAAGTTTATGATATTCTCTTGTATGCTTTACACAAGATGATTTATGATATGTCAATCTAACAAATGAAGGGTTACGGTGAAATGAAATTCTCATCTAATCCTACAAAGTTTATGACCATGTTCAT
This sequence comes from Solanum peruvianum, assembly GCA_027705065.1. Lineage (NCBI taxonomy): Eukaryota > Viridiplantae > Streptophyta > Magnoliopsida > Solanales > Solanaceae > Solanum > Solanum peruvianum. The sequence continues at coordinate 18,020,624 of JAKWJD010001759.1, forward strand.
ACAAGGAGTTAATATAATATGACTTATGATAAGATTTAAGAATAAATGATGACATAAAGGTTAATAAAAAAAGTACTTAAGCTTAGCACCGATGGAGTATATAAGAGAGGTGTCCCTTACACAGTTGGAAGGTAGGGTCATAATGACACTCATTAGGTAGAGGTTGACATGCAATGTGGAACTATGGGTCTCTAATATATATTCTAGTTTTTGTACTATGTTGCGACCGTAGGATACTAGCTAGTCGGTCCACTTAGTAAGATATGCCATGTTTGGTTCTACTTTGGCTGGTAGACCACCTAGTAAGATATTCCATGTTTTGTTTACTAATGTCGCTTAAGGAAATTTTTCCTTAATGTAAAATAAAATAAAATTAAATGGGTGTTTACTAGGGTGACATGAAAATTCTACTTAGTGTAGCTAGGGATATGGAACTCTAACTAGACATTGCACAGGTTGACTCTAAGGGAAGTCCTAGGAGATTATTCTTATGTAATTTGATAACAAAAAAAGGTATGATGCTTATTATACATGTTTTTAGTCTTATATGAAGTTTTTTATGTTAATGAGCATGTTATTGGTCTATTTTACTTTATGAGGTGATGACTACTTATGTTACAAGTTATATGAAAAAAAGCTTTAGTTATGGTCTCCTATAGTATATACTTGTTTATGTGGGTTCCTCGGGTTTCACATAACCATTTCACTTGTATAATGGGGATGAGATAATTTGTAAGTGTTTTGGATATTATGTTTATATGATATATTGAATATGAAATGTTAACATGACTCTATGATAATATGTCTTTGATTATGATCACACTTTATGTTGATGGACTTCCTACCTGTATATGATCTATGGTATGTAATTTGATGATTTTCAATTGACTTAGCATGTTTTCTAAGAAATTATCCTTATCATGCATGTCCTTAAATGTTATGTACATATACCCATACTTAGTGCATCTGGCATACTAAGGCCATCAATGTATATTACTACAAATTTAGGGTCTGACCATTGAAGACTAAGAAGGTCGATTGAAGAAGCTTGGAGCTCTTTCTCCAAGTGTTGGTAGGTCCTCATGTTCGAGGATGATATCTTTTCGTACTCTAGCTTATGAAGACTGTAGTAGTTATACATTCCGCCTATGGAAGGTTTAGGGTTGATGATAATATCTCCTATGAAAGGGTTCCGATTGAGATACTAGATCGCTAATTCAAGAAGTTGAGAAACAAGGAGGTTCCCTCTGTAAAGGTGCTATGGAGGAACCATCTTGTCAAGGGTGCAACAAGGGAGACTGAATCTGATATGTAGTCCCGCTACCCTCAACTTTTTAATGCTTGAGGTTAGTAATTACTCATATTAAATAAGCTAATGATAAATCATGAATTTTACTTGCTTTCAAAATAGGTCCATGTTTTGGTAAAAGATACTACCAACTAGTGTTTTAATAATAATGCTTTCATGCTCTATTCTTGCACTTATAATAAATATGTATGCATGTGTCTTCTCCATATTTTTCTATTTTGTTGTTTTCTTGAGAATAATAATATCACGGTTACTCCTTGGTGTACTTTGATCTCAAGATTATGTTGAGAGGGAAGTTACTCACTATGTGATATGAATGTGGAGATCTTGCATGTTTGTGTCATAATGAAATGAGTACTATGTGTAATTTTGTGGTATGTGTTCAAACGAGTTGTGAAGAAATTCTATGAGCTGAAACTCATTATTGTTTTATGTTTTTTTGGTTAGACTGCTAGTATTGAGTCTATCATTACCCTCCAAAAATATTTTAGTGTCAGTCGGGGACAAATGTTTCTACGGGGAGATAATGTATAATACTTAGGAAATGTCATCACTTAGGCTAGAGATTGAATTATTAAAAATGTTTAAAATGATGTTTCGAGACCTATTTTAATGTAATAAGTTCATTTAGAAAAGGTTAAAGCCAAAACGACAAAAAAGACCTTGACGTCCGAAAACTAGCTAATTTGAACTAGTTGACATCCCTATGTTTTGTCAAGGTCTAAAACTGTCAAATCAAGTCTTAAATTAGTAAAAAGACTTTGGATAGGTATTATGTAGTAGAACGGGTAACAAACATCCAACAACAGCACCCCAAGGACCACCCAAAGAGTCCTTTGGAAGGACACAAACTTGGGCAATCAGGCAGATTGGACGGGCTGTTTTGTGATGAGCAGCCCACATGCAGTGTACTACGTAAAGATTTCAGAGGCAGCCTCGAAAGTGAGGCTGACATGAGGTTCACTGCCTCGACACAAAAATTCAGATAAAAGAATGGGAATTGGCCCCGCGACGCGCAGCCGTTTCCTAGATTCGCTTAAGTCATATTTTTGTTATTTCTCTTCATCAAAAAAACCATTTAACTGAAGGGTATTTTGTCGTTTTTGAGGGACTACTATATATGGAATTTAGGTTGGTTTTAGATTACTTTTTACATACTTAAACTAAATCAAACGAATTTCTCTCATCTATCTCAAGAGCGCTCGAAGACTTAAAGATTTCCATTCAATTTTCGTGGAATGTTCATCAATAAGTTATGGGGTTTTCACTCTTGGGATTCCATTTGCCAAGAGATTCTTTAAAACGTAGTTTTCAAGAATTTAAAGTCCTAGGGTTTTTACTCTAAAAGACAAATTTTCTTCCTAACTCTGAATTTATGACTATCGATGAAAAATAATGGTTTTCTATGATTTGTTCAGTATATATTATTGAATGTTTGATGTATAATGATTGAATTTCGTCTGGATCATGTACTGAATCAAATTGATGGTTTTGAATGGGCATAACTTCTTCTTGATAGCATATAATTTTTGGGATTGGGACTACGACTTGAATGAACTCCTAAATGACCCTTTCCCTTTTTCTACTTTACGAATTGATCTTGTTTATGAGTGAAAGAGTTATTATAGATTATTATATTGTGTATATCACTATGTTTTTTATGGTGGTTGTCTATTGAATATATGTTCTTGGATAAGGATCTTAGAAGCAAGAGGTAAGTCTTATAAAATCGTGATAACTCTATAATGTTTATGTTAGCATACAAATGATGTTACAATGCTAATCAAGTATGCATGATTATACTATGCATATATGTTGGGCTATGAATATGTAAATTTTTGAGGTCATGATAAGAATACGATAATGCAAGTTTATGATATTCTCTTGTATACTTTGCACAAGATGATTTATGAAATGTTAATCTCAGAAACAAAGGGTTACGATGAAAGGAAATTCCCATCTGATCCTAAAGAGCTTATGATCATGTTTATACAAGAAGTTAATCCCCTATGACTTATTATAAGATGTATGAATAAATTATGAATTAAAGGTTAATAAAAAAGGGACTTGAATTTTGAACTGATGTACCAGATATGAGAGGTGTCCCTTCCCTAGTTGGAAGGTAGGTTCACAATGTCTCCCATGATATAGAGGCTTCCATGTAAAGTGGAACTACGAGTCTGTAACATATCTGCTAGTTCTTGAACTATGTAGCCACCATAGGATACTAGATTGTTGATCCACCTATAAATCTTTGTCATGTTTGGTTCTACTTTTGCCGATAAACTACCTTCTTTCTGTGTGGGGTTTGATGAAACGAGATTCTATGTGTAGATCACATGGTCTAATGTCGATTAAGAAATTGTTTCATCATCTAAAATGAATTACAAGTTAATGGACGTTGACTTGGTTGACTTGAAGAGTGTACTTAGTATAGGTAGGCGTACAGGACTCAAACTAGACATTGCACAAGTTGACTCTAAGGGAAGTCATAGAAGATTGTTCTTATGTATTATGATAGCATGAAAAGTATGGTGTTTATGATGCATGTTTTAACTCTTATATGAATCTGGTTACATTGATGAACAGGTTATTAGTCAATATTGCTATATGAGGTGATGAATACCTATGTTACAAGTTATATGAAGCAAATCTTTACTTATGCTCTCCTATCTTATCTACTTGATTATGTGGGGTTATGGGGATTTACATGACCACTGCACTTGTAGGTTGGGGATGGGATAATTGTTAAGTCTTTTGTATATTATGTATATATGATCTATTAAATATGAAATGTTAACATGACTCTATGATGATACCTCTTTGATTATGATCATGCTTTATGTTTATGGAGTCCTTAACTTGTATATGTTCTATGGTATGTGCACTAAAGATTTCAAATGGCTTAGCACGCTTTGTAAAAATTATCCTTTTCATGCATGTCCTTAAATATTATGAGCATATACCCATACTTAGTATATGTGGCGTACTAACCCCAATATTTATATTACTACTAATACCGGGTCCGACCACTTAAGATTAAGAAGGTCAATTGAAGAAGTTTAGAACTCTTTCTACAAGTGTTGGTAGGTTCTCATGTTCGGGGATGCTATCATTTTGTAATCTAGCTTATAAAGACTTTCATTGTTATTAAGAATACTTTTTATTGTGTTTACGTTCTTTTGATTCTTTTGTATTAAAGCCTATATTGCATATTAAATTTTATTGGCTAAGTCCTGGTTCATACTCTTTATTTGGTTTTTAACATGATACTGCTTTTATACTATCTCTCTGTATGTTTTCATGATTTTTATGTATGAAGTCTAAGTATACATCACATAGTATCAAAAGTTTGAAATTTTTCCGCAATTTTAAATTTTGACAAGTAATGACGAATGCTAAGGCCTTGGCTGAGTCCTCTGGGAGGACGATTAAGCTGGTCGCATCTGTGGTGTGCCCTAAGTATGTGAAAATAACAATAATAAGAAAACATTAGAATCCATCCCCTATCTTGTTCTTGAATGTGATCTCAAAAAGAGAATCTAAAGAGAGTTTGTTTTGAGGTGGAAAGGATTCATTTGAAGAATGAATTCTATATTGGTGTTTCAATGTTTTAACTAACATTAAATAACCTAAAATAATAGGCAACATTTTAATTGAAACTTGGGGTGTATTCCCCCCCCCCTTTCTTGGCAACACACAAGACAATATTAACGGATAAAATCGATGGTGGAAAAGAAGGGGACACCGTTTGTGTAATACTCCGAATGTCTAAGACATGTTATAGAGGCTGAAATAAGTCTATAAAGGTTGTGTCACTGTTTTAAGGTCAATAATAATGTATGTAAGGTTTTTAGGAAGTTTTAGAATTAAAACATCAAAGAACGTCCATGACGTCCGAAAACTAGTTCAATGAGGTTCTAGTGTGCCTTATCCTATTAGAAAAAGTTTTAGAAGTCGGAAAATGATGAAATTTTGTGGTAAGGTGTATAAAACATATTACAGTTAGTTTAAAGTCCAAAATTATTTTTAATACTCCCCAAGTAACAACCGAAAACCCATGAGGAGGACCCTCGCAATTTGCCAAAAGTTTCCAAAAGGCAATGTCTGATGAACGTTGGAGGCGATGGCTCGTGGTCCAATCGACTGGGCATCAATGGGCACCATAAATTTTAAATTAGAAAACTTACTTGGAAACCTATTTTGTACAGCTTTAGTAAACAATGATAGACCAACAGGATGGTTGGTTCTTTGGCCGTCGTTTGACAAACAGGGCGTCAGTCGTGCTTTCATCTGTGGGCACACTGTTTTGCTGTACATTTTTATTTTGACTAAATTAAATAATTTGATGGTTAGTTTTATTGTTCATTTGTTTAGTTAGGTCTAAGTAATTTTGTTAATGACCTATATAAAGACTCTAACCAACCCTCATATTTTCCCAAACCCAAATTGCTCCTCCTTCTATTTTCTTTCTATCTCCCAAGTTGAAGAACACCATAGAAGTCAAGGTCAAGAGGTTTTTTAGTCTTCTAATGGTCATTTTATCCATAAAATTTCATCAATAAACAACATATGAGATTCCTTTCACCTATAGGACTTCTTTCTTTAAAGGGTTTCATCAAATTGATTTCAAAAGTATTACGTTTAAGTAGGATATCATCCAATACGAAATTGATCTTTTGAATTTATTTTCTATGATTTACTTTTGAAATTATGAGTGTATTAACATGTATTATAACTCAATTATTTTACTTCTTGATGTATTGGTCGCAATTGAAGAAGATGACGTATTTCCTTACCTTTATGTTGTGATCTTGAATTTAATTGTATTGTATTGACTCAATTGATTTGGTTAGTGTGTGAATTACTATCCTATGTTGTTATTATTCTAACTATGAGTACTTAGATATTAATTTTATTCCAATTATGCTCGTTCTTGAGTAATTGACTTAGGTTGTGAAGTAGATCGTGATTTTTACCTAAGTCTCTTGTCTTAAGCTATCAACTAGTGATAAATTTTCGTATAGTGATTTAATATGCTCTGTTATAATGTGGGTTACTATTGTCATATGATATTATACCATTGTTTGTTTGAATTGGATTATTGATGGTAAGACGTTGCTGATGGCATTGTGAATGAGATTGAGTAAGTGTGTGATCTCTATTATTCACTTTAATGGTGGTTACTTGTGATTAAGTGATATGGTGTTGTAGTATACCTTTTATTAATATCATTACTGTTTGTATGATGTTTAATTGAAATATATTAATTATGGATTGTCAGATTTGGCTAAGTTGTAAATGTTATAAGGATAGTGATAACTTACCAATGATCCTTATCATGATACGATAAAGCAATGTGCTAGCCAAACATATATGGATTGTAATGAAAAGAAAATACTCATACAATTCTTATTGATATATAAAGATGATGATTATATAACTGACAGACCCTATTACCTAAACTATGTTTTTATAATAATGGATTACTTAAAGACATTCAAAAGGGATGTAAGCTTAACACCGACGGAACTTGACAATTCGAGGTATTGACTTCTCATATAGGAAGATTCACCCTTTAGTTCCACATGGGTTGTTTACTCCCCTATGAGGGATACTCATAGTACGAATTCTCATGAGATGACTCTCCTAGTGCTAAAAGGCATGTAGAGAGTTCAAACCTATCTCCTAGTTCCTTAACTATGTTGCCCTCATACGAAGATTAGCTAGTAGATCCACCTAAAAGATATGTTTATGTTTGCTTCTACTTTGGCAAGTAGACCACCTTCCATCGGTGTAAGGTTATACAACACTGAATTCCACATTAAGCTCTTGTGGTCTATGTAGGTTAAGACAAGTGTTTCCCAAACTATAACGAAGTTAAGAATCATAACCAACTAGGCTGACTTAAGATACTTGATTTAGCTTAAGTAGGGGTATATGACTCTACCTATGCCTACCATTAGTTTGCCTTGAATGAATCGTTAGGATGGTGTTATCATGTATGCATATGCTTATAATTGTACATGATATGTTTGTGATGATCGTGTACATTGATGATACTAAATGATGATTGGTTACACTTATGAATATTTGTTTGATCTCTATTGATAAAGTATGATGTTAAATACTCTTAATGATATGCGATGTTAAGTTGGACATTGGTTATGAATCTTGTTGGATATACTTGACTGGGGAATGTTATAGGGCTTCACTTAGTCATTAAACTAGGTGACTTAATTAGGGTTCACAGGTAATTGTGTTTCTCTGGTTATGATATTATGAACTTTTATTCATGTTTGTTGCTACCATAACTGGATGATAGAGTTGAATTGAATATGTGCTCAATTATGTGATATGCATGTTGGCTTGACTAGGCTTAGTATTGTCTGTCTTATGATGTATATGATCTTGACTTAATGGATATGTCTTATTCGTTTGTGTGGTTTCCGTGAATGCTCATAAGGGTTTACAAAGTAAATTGCATTCTTTAATGAAATGTCCCTTACTAGTATGATTTTATGATGTTTGTGCATTTGGTCTCATACATAGGACAATTGCTGTACTAACCCCATTTTCTCCCTTTTCCCCCAACATTTTATGTTTCGTTCATTGAAGGGCTTTGAAGCAACTTTGAAGGAAGACTTCGAATTCTTATTCATCAAAGTTGGGTAGGTCGTCACTTTCTGAGGGCAATTCCACAATCAAGGTTTGATGTTGTTCTAGTTATAAGAATTCTAGTTCTTTCCTTTTCATTTGAGTAGAAAAGATTATATAACCTATATGTGGCTTTATTACATTTATGTATGGGGTATCCAATTGATATGCTCTTGTTAAAGTGTTTATCATATCATACATCCAGTTCTGAGACTATGTTAAGTATATTATATATCTATGTGCAATAGTAGTAGAAGAATATGCAATCTTCTTATACAAAGAGTATATGTATACTCGATATGAATATATATTATGTTTTTGCTAGAGGTCTATGTAAACCTCAAGATAGATATATAAGAGTTCTTTTTATTTTTTCGCATTTTTAACCTATGAATTTAATGATGTAAACTAAGAGGCTAGTATTTATCCTCAAGAGGACAACAACTCTGGTTACGTCTAGGGGGTGCTCTCCGGATGCGACAAACTTTGTATAAAAGCATGACGTTAAATATCTTTAGAGTCGATGTCTCACTTAGCCACGTCTGTGCATATTCTTATTCATAATTGTTTAGCGCAAAAAAATAATGAATAGGAAAATATAAGATTCTTAGGAAGCTCTCCTTTTCTTCGAAATCCAATATTGTGACTCTTGAATCTTTGCCTTATATACCCTTAGTATCTAATCCTTTTATTGGATTAAATGAAATGACGAGATTTCCAATGTGGGAGCTCCTCCCTGAAACAATCAACTCCCTCTTCATGAAGAAGATGCTAATGTTGACCTTGATTCGATCAATCCTCCTCCTTTGACGGAATGTGACATAAAGGCTTAATTTGTCAAAATGGACCAAGGCATCACTACTCAAGAAGTACCCGTCACTACTCAAGCTCAATCAATGAGGACCAAAGCTAATCGGGAGTTTGTACCCCGAGCAAAAGAACATGTTGGCACCGCGGCCTCTCATTTGAGGGATTTCAAAAGGATGAATCCTCCTAGTTTTTATGGGTCCTAAGTTGAGAAAGAACCCCAAGAGTTCATTGATGAAACCTGCAAGATCACTTACAAACTCAAAGATGTAGCACAAACCTGGTACGTTCAATGGAGAGATGATAGGACTTTAAGAAGTGGACCGGTGACTCAAGATATTTTCAAGAAGGTTTTTTTATAGGTTATTCCCTATGAAGAAGAGGGAACCAAAGGTGGAGGAATTCATCAACCTTCGTCAGGATGAATGAGTGTACATAAATACTCTTTGACATTCACTATATTTTCAAATTATGTTTCTTCTTTGGTTTTCGCTCCTAGAGATGAAATGAGCCACTTTGTGATTGGAGTGTCGGATGACTTCAAAGAATAATGTCATTCGGATACGCTACATTAAAATATGAACATTTCTCATCTCATGGTTCATAGTCAACAGTGGAAGATTAAAGGGCTAAGAGAAATAGTAGAGATGCCAAGAGTGCAATGTATTTTGGTAGTGGTTCTTCAAAGTTGAAGCTTGATTTGATATCCAAGACAATCCTAGGTTTAACAAGAGGTCTTGTAGTCAAGCTCCTACAAAATTTCCCAAGGCTCGTGATGAAAGGGTGTCTAAGCCTTTGTGTCACATCCAAGGAGCACCCCCTTGACGTAACCGACAGCGGCGACCTCTTTGAGGATTATGACTTCCCTCTTAGCATACATCATTAAATTCATAGGTCAAAATGCGAAACATTTTAAAACATTTCTATGTCTAGCTTGATGTGTACATATACTTCTTACATACACATAATATAGTCATATCGAGTATACATAGATCCTTCGTATAAGAAGATTTCATAGTCCTCTAGTTTTATTGAACATAGTTACATAAGATACTTAACGTAGTCTTAAACAAATATCTCATCTCATAACCATCTCAAACAAGAGTATAATAATTGGGCATATTCTATACATCAATGTAATAAAACAACATATAGAGCCATGCAATGTTTAGTACTCAAATGAAAATGATAGAACTAGGACTATTATAGCTAGAACAACATCAAAATCATGTTAGTTGCATTTCCCTCGGAAAGTGAGAACTACCTATCTTGGATGAGTGATAATTAAAAATATTCCTTCAAAGTCATCTCAAAATTCCTTCAATGACCAGACCTAAAATGTTAGGGGAAAAGCTAGAAAATGGAGTTAGCACATCACTTGTACTTTTTATGAGACCATATGCACACACATCATTAAAATATGCTAAATGGGACATTTCAATTAAGTATGAAATTTAGTTTGAAAATCCATATTCGTATTAAGGAAGTCCACAACAATCAATAAGACATTCATTAAGTCAAGATCATGTACTTTACAAGATTAAGTCTTGTCAAGCAACCATCCATATCACATAATAGAACACATAGTCAAGCCAACTCTATCATCAAGTTATAATAGTAACAAGCATGGATAAGAGTTTATTGCAACATAACCAAATCAAGACAATTACCTATGAACACTCATTAAGTCAACTAGTGCAATGACCAAGTAAAGATCCATAAGCTTAATCAATCAAGTAAACCCAACAATAACCATAACCAATGTCAAACTTCACATAACATATCATTTAAGAGTACATATCATCATACTTAGAAATAGAGACCAACCACTTGTTCATAAGTGTAACCAATAATCATATAGTATCATCAATATGCAAGATCATCATATAAATCTCATGTAGAATTATAAAGATATACATATATAAGAAAATCATCCTAAGGCTTCACTCAAGGCTAACTAGTTTAATTTTTAATTAGAGTCTAAGAACCCTTCCTACACTAAGCTAAAATCATTAGGTAATCCTAGTTTGAGTTCGTTCCTTTAGTTCATCTTACCTTTTGGGAACATCTTGCAGTAACCGACATATTCCACATGAGCTAATGTGGAATCTAGTGTCAAGGAACCCTACACAAAAGGAAAGAGGACAACTTCCCAAAGTAGTACAAAAATATTAACGTATCAACTAGGTGGATTCACTAGCTAGTATTCTTATGGGGGAAACGTAGTTCAAGAACTGGAGATATACTTAGCATCCTCTTCATGCTACATGCATTATAGTCAGCAATATCATGAGTACATTTCTGATCCTACCTTCCCTATTTGGGGAGGGACACTCCTCACACTAGTGTACTCGGTGCTAAGCTAGAGTCCCTTTTGAAATGTAATTATTAATTGTTATAGCTTAATGTACGTCATAGGGTCTATACCTTGTATAATCATTATCATCATAACTCAATAATAATTTAATGAGTATTGTCATTTCTTTACAATTATTATTAGTGAGGTAAGAACATTTACATAATGATTCATGATAAGCCACATTTTAAGTTATCACCATCCTCATAACATTTACATCTTAGCAAACACCTCACAAACCATAGTCAAGCCATTTCAATTCAACATCATACTAACCCTATCAATATTAATATAAGGTACAAATCAATAGAAAATAATCACTTAATCACAAGTAACCATAATTGAAGTTAAGAGTTGAGATCACAAGACTTACTAAGTCTCCTTCATAAGACAACATCAAGGTTTTACCATCAACCCTCAAACTGTAATACCTCTCAAATGAAATTAGTGAAGCTAGAGACTAAAATGTTTGTCATGAATCTATAAGTTCCTAAAATTGTTTATAAGGTGTAAATGAGGCAATGTCTCATTTTTAGGTGATTTGGAAGTGAAACGTCAACGAACGACCAACACTTTTGATGACTAAGTCACCTATGTGCCTCATTTATAGTTTTGTGCCTATATATGTCTATCATGAGACGATGATGTCTGTATATGATTTACTATAGTTTTTTATAGTAAGTGTGTAAATTTTCATTAAGTTTGGAGGACAAACGTCCAAGAATATCCATGATGTTCAAAAGTCTTGTATTGAAACGACCTTGTGTGTCTTGGCATATTTTGTCGAGTTTTAGGTGTTCCTGTCGCGCCCCATTTTCACAGAAAACGGGTTTTGTGCACGACCTAACAACTCTTTTGGGATTTTTGAGTTTTGGAGTCGCCACCTAACGAATTAAGGCGCGTTAGGGCACCTATCTAACCTAACTAAGTCTAACTAAGGTCAACGGGCCAGAGATTAGGGTAAGGGTTCAAATTACCTCGAGGGGAAGGTGTTAGGCATCCCTCGAGGTCCACAAGTGTGGGTCCCGGCCGTATCTCATGCAATCTATGTAGGGGTACAAGTAGCAATCAAGGTCGTTTAATTTATTAATTTATTTGATCTTAATAAGTGATAACACATATAAAAGAACAATTAATACTTTTTAACTTAAGCATGCAAGGCTAGGTAATAAATAAATAAATAATCAAATTTTATTTTTATATAAGCATACGAGACTATGTTATAAAACGAATTTGGCAAAATTAAGCAATTAGTATGTGTAAAAAGTAAAGTTTGAAAATTGACAAGTATGAAAATTTTTTTATTTTAAAAAAAATGTTTGTTTCTTTATAGGGATGATGCCACGATATTGTTGATCGTGCTCCTCCACCATAGAAACAATTTTGATTTGAGGTCGGTCTAAAAAAGTTATGTTTTTTGAAAAAAATGATTTAAAAGATTTAGTTCGCACGTAGGCACATAAACATTCACATATAAATGCACATAATTTCTTTTGAAATCCATGGGTAGGTGGTACTGCGGAGACGGGACGTCGGGTTTAAAAAAATTGGAACTAGACCTCGTAGTTCCTTTGACTTTCCCGCTAACGATAGGTTAGGAGACAGTACTTGTAATTTATTTCAAAAATAATGTCATAATCAATCCAAAATTTCAAAGGAAGATTGAATGATGACTTTTAAGAAAAATATGTTGCAAAACTTTGTAAGTACTAAAAGCTAATAGAACATTAAGGTGGTAAATTTATTAAATGCAAAGGTTTTAAGACGAAATATATTTAAAGCCAAATAATTTGTTAAATGCATGAAATGATTTTAGTATCATTAAAATCTTATGAAAATAACATATTGCAAGGAATGCAGAAATCTTCATTTTTATGGATATGTTAAGAGTTTATTTACAAGCCTATAGACATGATTTCTAGGTGTGTCAAAAAGTAACACATATATGCATAATTTTGTAAATTTAAATGTTATGAACAAAATCAAACCTTAGACATGGTTTCTATATGACAAGATGATGCTAAAATTATAACATTATTAAAAACACCTAATCATCCACTAAATTATTATGATTTTTATTTTAACATTAAAAAAAAAAAAAAAAAAAATTAACGAAATCTAGTTATTATTTTTTAAGACTTATTAACAAAAGCGTCAAGCAAATTGAAAATTGATTAGATTATAATACCTATAAACATTAAATCTAGGTGGTTAAAGACAAACCTATAGGCATGATTTCTAAAAAATTATAACGAACAAATAAGCATATAAATCCCCCTCCCCTAGACGACCCCCAAATAAATTTATTATATGATCTTTAGGGTTACAATTGTTACAACATTCGAATAAATAAAAAAAAAAATATATATAGATATCCATATACATTCAAACAAATATAAATCCTTCTTCAGTTAATCTTCAACTTGAACTTCAAGTATGAAACCTGTCAAAGTAATCAAATAACTACACAAGTAATCACACTTATTAGTCAAGGTGAGACAATGCAATTATTTAATGACGAATTCTACATAAAAAAAAAAGACAATGGTTTACACAAATATGTGAATGTGAAGATAGTATAAATGTTAAGAATACTGACCTGTTAAGCAAAACAAATTGATTCACCTTTTACTTGAACAAAGTAGGAAAATAGTAAAGAAGAACCCTTGAATAATTACCGAAATATTAATGTTGTTAAAGTAGCAAGAGAGCAATGAGAGAAGGGAGAGTGATGAGAGAATTTGTGGTTGAGAGTGAATGAGTGTCTGAATGAATAAAATGAGTCTCTTTATATAGTAGATGAGGGGGGAACAAATAAGGGAAATAAATATTTCAAGGAGTCAATTATAATACAATTTTCCTTATTTTAAAGGATATCCAAATCAGAAAATATTTTAATATATTCCATTACCAAATATAAACAAGTAAGAATAAATTAGTGAATTTAAAAATAAGAAAAAAAATAAATCATTAACTTATTCTTATTTTAAGAGCCAAAACATTTTAATTGACAAAATCATTTAAATTTTAAAACATTTGAAATTCATTAATAATTTTAAAATATTATAATAATATCTACGATAATTTTATAAAGTAGAACATACTAAAATATATAATTTTCAAGCAAAGTCGACTAAAAATTAAAATTTAAAATACGTATTTAATCGAATAGTATTTCTAAAAATGTTCAAAGGTCGGTCAAAATGGGTGTCAACAGCTGCCCCTTGGTTGATTGAGAATGAAGAATGAATTGTCAGGCAACCAACGTTGACTTAGTAGCCGATTTTGTCCGACCGACGAGAGATGTCAGTTGGATCAATTGAGACGATATAAAGTTGAAAAAGGGTACGACCGAGACTTTGGTTTTAAGTCGCCTACATATCTCTGGTTATACGAGAATCAGGTCGTGTGTAGTTCTAGATTCAAGAGCAAATGAAACTCTTAAAAATGAAAGAGCGGTAAGGTATTTGAAATGCACGATATCGGCTTGAATGGATAAGAATAGAGTAGCAAGAAAAGAGAGATTGAGAGGCTAGAAGAGCGTGATAGAGAAGCAGCATGATAGAGTGAGGATATCGGCATTTGAGCAAGGGTTCGGAGTATGAAAATCGAAGAAATGATAGGGTCTTCGTTGTGATAGATGATAGCATGATAATTGTAATCAAGGGCGATCGATCATATCTGTTTGAGACGTAGTGCAAGCCTTGATAGTCTTTAACTTCTTGAAGGATTGAACGCATCTAAATGTCCTTTTAAGGCGGACTAGCCTAGATGAAGAGACAGTAGGTCACAGTGGCGAGTTGAATCCGAAGATATCTTCATGGTAGCTGAGCAATTGATGAGTAGCGAAATGATAATGCGAGTAGCCAAGAAATTGTCAGAGCCTTTGTTTGTAAGCAAGGGAATAGCTGTTCAGAAGGCGACTTTGTCTGTAATCTGCACATCTGTAACTTGTAATAAAACTTAAATAGAGTAATTAGAACATGCACATCAAAATAAATGGTAAATGTAAACATGATGCAATTTCCCATGTTGACCATGAATGTTTGCCTTAAGACCATGCAAAAATGACGTCTTAGGCTATGATGTCTAGGGCCATGATATGCAAAGTGTATCCTCAGGTCATGAAAATGTTGTCTGTAGGCCATGAAAATGATGCCTTTAGACTATGACACCTTCGGATTATGATAGACAGAAATTAAACCCTTAGGCCATGATATGATGTCCGCAGGCCATGAGGATGATGCCTTTAGACTATGATACCTTAGGGACATGGTAAGCATAAAATAAGTCCTCAGGCCATGACATGAAGTCCGCAGGCCATGAAAGATGACGCCTTTGGAGGATGACGCCTTTGGAATATAAATAATGAGTAAAGAGAGCGTATCTGTTTTTTGACATCTGTTGATACTCTTGTGACTTGATTTGATTCGGGCGTATGTAAACTTCGAGCACGATGCAATCTTGAGCTTATGCAAACTTCGGGCACAATGCAGTCTCGGGCACAATGCGATGATGCATTTCTTCGGGCACATGCAATATCGAGCACATGCAATGATGCATTTCTTCGGGCACATGCAATATCGAGCACATGCAATGATGCATTTCTTCGGGCACATGCAATATCGAGCACAATGCAATGATGTACTTCTTCGGGCATAATGTAATATCGGGCACATGCAATGATGCAATTCTTCGAGCATAAGTCAATATTGGGCATATGCGATGATGTATTTCCTCGGGCACATGAAATATCAAGCACATGCAATGATGCATTTCTTCGGGAACATAAAATATTGAACGCATGCACTAATGCGGTTCTTCGAGCATAAGTCAATATTGGGCATATGCGATTATGTATTTCCTCGGGCACATGCAGTATTGAGCACATGCAATAATGGATTTCTTCGGGCACAATGCAATGATGCATTTCTTCGGGCGCAATGCAATGATGCATTTCTTCGGGCACATGAATTGTCGGGCACATGCAATGATGCATTATCAGGCACATGCAATGATGCATTTCTTCGGGCACATGCATTATCGGGCACATGCAATGATGCATATCTTCGGGCACAATGCAATGATGCATTTCTTCGGGCACAATGCAATGATGCATTTTTTCGGGCACAATGCAATGATGCATTTTCGGGTACATGCATTATCGGGCACATGCTATGATGCATCTCTCGAGCATAGTGCGATCTCGGGCATAATGTTGTCATGCAAACCTAGATCTCAGGCATAGTGCAACTTCATAATTGAATGATGAGGGTATGTAGTAGCTTCGACACTCCTTGTTGGAAGGGTCGAGTGTCATTTGTCAGGCTCAAAAGTGGTATATTGATTGTTGAAACTGCCTTTGTATATGTACCTGTATTTTTTACATTCAAAGAAAAATAGTTAGTTTGAAGGGGAGGTTGATCTGTATCCATGATTTGGCACAGCGTGCTTCTTTGGTGTCTGATAGAATGCTCTTCGGAGTATTGTCAAAAATTTTGAGATTTTCTCAAAATTCTGCCCCAGTGTAGAACTTCTGTTATTTTGATCTGTTGTAGTTGTAGCTCGACTGTTGGATTTTTCGAGATTCTCTTAAGAATTTCTACCAGTCTTGATTTTCAGCATTTTTGAGATCCTCTCAAAATTCTGCCCCAGTTGTTGAGAATAAATGTTTTTGATGGAATTTTTGAGTTTACTCAAAAATTCTGCCCCAGTATGGAGATGTGCAAGAAGAAAGATTGATGGAATTTTTGAGATCATCTCAAAAATTCTGCCCCAGTTATCAATAGAAGGGAAGATGAAAGTTTTTGTTATGGTAAGACCGAACCCCATAGGAGCGCCTACGTATCCCTCTTAAACGGAATCAGGTCTGACGTA
Organism: Solanum peruvianum; assembly: GCA_027705065.1. Taxonomy (NCBI): domain Eukaryota; kingdom Viridiplantae; phylum Streptophyta; class Magnoliopsida; order Solanales; family Solanaceae; genus Solanum; species Solanum peruvianum. The sequence goes on from JAKWJD010001759.1 coordinate 18,037,630, forward strand.
GTTCCCAAAAGATATGGCATAGGAGGCCTTTGGTACATAGACATTTGATATGGAGGGTTTGGAAATGGCATGAGAGGTGCATGATGCCAAGGAACTTGGTGCAGAGGTGTTTCGTATTGAGGAGCTTGCATGGTGGGATAGTGCGGGTGTAAAGTAAGATGTTGAGGTTTAGGAGCATATGCATGGTGTTTGCGGAGGATATGGGTGATTTGGAAAGTAGATGTTTTTAGAAGCATTTGAATGGAGCTCGGTTGACTTTGAGAGGTAGAGTAATCCGGAGGAAGATTATTTTGGAGAGTGAATGTTCGTCTCCAAAGTTGGGTTGGCAGAGAGTAAAAACTTTGCCCACTCACGCATGTCCAACAACTCTTCTTCTAACTTCTTTATTTTCTGCTTAAGGTTTGATACCAACTTGTCTGAAAGACACTTTTTCAATAGTTTTGCACATAACCTTAGCATTAGTCCCTTTCATTTTTTCCTTTGCAATTCTCAGTCAGAAGAGGAGGAAATGACCTTTGATCGCGTGTGATAAACCATGGTCTACAGATCAACCATTGGGAAAGGGTAAAATAAATAAAAGCAAAATAAAACCCAAGTTAGAACATTGCATAAATTGAGATATCAAACACGTTATTTAAGATAAACGACCTAAATGCACGGAACCTCATTGAGCCAGAGGTAGGCCTAAGCGACACATAAGTGATGCATAATAATTAATTCAAGCCTTGTTTGCCAATTTGGAGTTTAGAGTTAGACAATAAAACGACTTTCAATTATTGAAATAATTTCTATTTATTACATCAATCTAAAGATAACTAAAGGGCTAGGGATAACATATGGGGAATAAAAAAACAAAGAAAAAAAAACTTTAATTATGCTGCTCTCCAATGTTAGGCACAATCTGCTTCCTCATTTCTGGGATAATGTCATAATCGGCGTTGAGGAGGTTGCTAGCCCATCTTCTCTCTGCCTTGATTGAAGTGACGATCTGACTCTACGGAGATCAAAGCAGTGAGGCCGCCTAACGTGTGAGGGTGAGCCATGACTCTGCAAACAAAGTAACAAACGACTTCTAAACTCCATTTTGACAATGTTGGCTTGATTTAATTATCATGATCACGTTGACACATAAATATGCAATTTGTCTAAGGGTGTTGGGGCCCTTTAGACGATAGGGTGGCTACTAAGTATGTGGATTGACACCAAGGGTCGAGCCACCTAGGGTTTATGCAGCATGTATGACTTAACAGGACTTCTAAGAGTTGGCTTGACACGGACTTGAAAGGGATTCTATGCGAGAGGCTCGTGGCTTCGCGGTAGTAAAACTATCCACTACGTCCACGCATATGCCGACTCTCTATAATGGGTATTTGAATAAGATTGGAGTAGTTGTGAGAGGTGCAAAGGCACAACATCACGAGAACAAAATAAGAAAAAGGAAGAGGGTCCCAATTGGGGGAAGTATGAGCGGGATGCCAATTATCAAAGCAGTAAACATTTAGCATTTAAATTGGAAAACGGTAACATATAGGCAGTTTATAAACAATAAATAAATAAGCATGAATAAAGGAAAGTAAACATATAAAGATATGAAAACTACGCAATTAAAGCGAGAGGATACGAGACTAAACATGTAAACAAATAAGGGGAAAGGAAGAGGTGAAACATGATAATAAACAATTAAGGAAAGGGAAAGGGAGGAACATGGAGAGGAGACAATAAATAAGGCAACAAAATAAGCTAAACATGGTAAGCACCTAACAAGTAGTGAAATGACAAAAATAAAGTAAACCCCACATAAATAAGCAATTAACACGTAATGGTAAGAACCTAATATCCCCAGCGAGTCGCCATTCTGTCGCGCCCCATTTTCACAGAAAACGGGTTTTGTGCACGACCTAACAACTCTTTTGGGATTTTTGAGTTTTGGAGTCGCCACCTAACGAATTAAGGCGCGTTAGGGCACCTATCTAACCTAACTAAGTCTAACTAAGGTCAACGGCCAGAGATTAGGGTAAGGGTTCAAATTACCTCGAGGGGAAGGTGTTAGGCATCCCTCGAGTCCACAAGTGTGGGTCCCGGCCGTATCTCATGCAATCTATGTGGGGTACAAGTAGCAATCAAGGTCGTTTAATTTATTAATTTATTTAATCTAATAAGTGATAACAAATATAAAAACAATTAATACTTTTTAATTTAAGCATGCAAGGCTAGTGATAATAAAAAACAATCAAATTTTATTTTTATTTAAGCATACGAGACTATGTTATAAAATGAATTTGGCAAAATTAAGCAATTAGTATGTGTAAAAAGTAAAGTTTGAAAATTGACAAGTTTTGAAAATTTTTATTTTAAAAAAAATGTTTGTTTCTTTATAGGGATGATGCCACGATATTGTTGATCGTGCTCCTCCACCATAGAAACAATTTTGATTTGAGGTCGGTCTAGAAAAAAGTTATGTTTTGAAAAAAAATGATTTAAAAGATTTAGTTCACATGTAGGCACATAAACATTCACATATAAATGCACATAATTTCTTTTAAAATACATGGGTAGGTGGTACTTCCGGGGACGCGTCGGGTTAAAAAAAATTGGAACTAGACCTCGTAGTTCCTTTGACTTTCCGCTAACGATAGGTTAGGAGACAGTACTTGTAATTTATTTCAAAAATAATGTCATAATCAATCCAAAATTTCAAAGGAAGATTGAATGATGACTTTTAAGAAAATAATGTTGCAAAACTTTGTAAGTACTAAAAGCTAATAGAACATTAAGGTGGTAAATTTATTAAATGCAAAGGTTTTAAGACGAAATATATTTAAAGCCAAATAATTTGTTAAATGCATGAATGATTTTGTATCATTAAAATCTTAAGAAAATAACATTTTGCAAGGAATGCAGAATCTTCATTTTTATGGATATGTTAAGAGTTTATTTACAAGCCTATAGACATGATTTCTCTAGGTGTGTCAAAAAGTAACACATATATGCATAATTTTGTAAATTTAAATGTTATGAACAAAATCAAACCTTAGACATGGTTTCTATATGACAAGATGATGCTAAATTATAACATTATTAAAACACCTAATCATCCACTAAATTATTATGATTTTTATTTAACTTAAAAAAAAAAAAAAAAATTAACGAAATCTAGTTATTATTTTTTAAGACTTATTAACAAAAGCGTCAAGCAAATTGAAAATTGATTAGATTATAATACCTATAAACATTAAATCTAGGTGGTTAAAGACAAACCTATAGGCATGATTTCTAAAAAATTATAACGAACAAATAAGCATATAAATCCCCCTCCCCTAGACGACCCCCAAATAAATTTATTATATGATCTTTAGGGTTACAATTGTTACAACATTCGAATAAATAAAAAAAAAAATATATATATAGATATCCATATACATTCAAACAAATAAATAAATCCTTCTTCAGTTAATCTTCAACTTGAACTTCAAGTATGAAACCTGTCAAAGTAATCAAATAACTACACAAGTAATCACACTTATTAGTCAAGGTGAGACAATGCAATTATTTAATGACGAATTCTACATAAAAAAAAAAAGACAATGGTTTACACAAATATGTGAATGTGAAGATAGTATAAATGTTAAGAATACTGACCTGTTAAGCAAAACAAATTGATTCACCTTTTACTTGAACAAAGTAGGAAAATAGTAAAGAAGAACCCTTGAATAATTACCGAAATATTAATGTTGTTAAGTAGCAAGAGAGCAATGAGAGAAGGGAGAGTGATGAGAGAATTTTTGGTTGAGAGTGAATGAGTGTCTGAATGAATAAAATGAGTCTCTTTATATAGTAGAGGAGGGGGGAACAAATAAGGGAAAAATATTTCAAGGAATCATTATAATACAATTTTCCTTATTTTAAAGGATATCCAAATCAGAAAATATTTTAATATATTCCATTACCAAATATAAACAAGTAAGAATAAATAGTGAATTTAAAAATAAGAAAAAAAATAAATCAATTAAACTTATTCTTATTTTAAGAGCCAAAACATTTTAATTGACAAAATCATTTAAATTTTAAAACATTTGAAATTCATTAATAATTTTAAAATATTATAATAATATCTACGATACTTTATAAAGTAGAACATACTAAAATATATAATTTTCAAGCAAAGTCGACTAAAAATTCGAAAATTTAAAATACGTATTTAATCGAATAGTATTTCTAAAAATGTTCAAAGGTCGGTCAAAATTGGGTGTCAACAGTTCCTTTTGGATGAAATTCATTTTGGATTTCCTAACTCATAAACAAACATTTATGTGTAGGAAACATCCGGGAAAACATCACCATGGATACTCCAAGGGTCCTTGATGAAGGACCCTTTCTTTGAGCCAAGACTACCCAAAACAGTCACAAAACAAAAGATGCAGTAGACGGCTTGTTGGCCAGTCGAAGTCTCATTGATGGGATTTGTTGGTAAGTAATTAGGCGTGAGGGAGTTCAATATCAAAAAGCAGCCTCATTTCAAAACCATAGGCCATTAGGAGGGCCCATTGGTTGGGAAACAGGTTGTC